>CM029387.1:4578010-4595191 GCA_017165825.1 Hepsetus odoe
CAGACAGGTTCCAGTAAGGCACTTCAAACCAGCAGAGAAAAAAAGATAAAATAGAACAATAAACAAGACCTTAAAGGACAAATAATTCCTTTATAATAGATTTATTACTGAGTGCTCTGGGGTCAGTTTTACTTTTAGTTCTCTTGATATTTTTCAGCCTAAAGATGAAAAAATCAGTGTTAAAGCTGTTTACATGGACAGGAAGGGTTTTTGTTTACACTGACATTAAAATCAACACAAATAACATAAGTACAATTAATAGATTTTTTTATTGCAATGTCTGTTAAAATATATTCTAATGCTATATGTAAAAATTTTAAATATCACATTTAATGCAATACATTAATTTAGAGTGTCTTTAGAAGACTTTGGGATAGAACTGACAATTTAAGCAGTAAACATTGCGAGGGAGAGTTTCCATGAGTAATATCAGCCTGTGATTTTAGCCAGTCTGTGAAGCATAGCTTTCTAAAAGCAGTGAGTTAGAGCAGTAAGTAACATACAGTTACAGAGTAGATTATATTCAAATAGATTCATTAATCTATAATACCACTAAATTAATTGACATTTGTATCAATATTAATGTGATTAAGATGATTTGGTCAGTCTTGCTCTGACGTGGACGGTGATGACTCCAGACAGCATGATGATCAGAATGATGGAATAAAGCACCGTCTTCAGTAAACACACAGAAACACCAGCAGGAGACTCGACACCTCAAACACACAGAATAAACCCATTAATAAATACAGTGAACATAAACTCACTTCAGTTTATCATCTGTTCTATAATAACAAACATACTGTACATGTATCACTAAACCAGGAAATCCAATTGAAAAATACATGAACACACAAGTTCACCATTTATGTTTAAATTAATGTAAAAAACACATTTATGTCTGTGTTCATACAATAGCAGCCTCTAATTTTAGATTTTGTCTCAAAAGTAGGAGCCAAAAATACTTCCTCCTCCCATTTTTCTCACCCTGCCTACTGCAACTATAATCATAGTCCTTCTGCAGCAAGGCTGTCACTTATTTTCAGACATCTGACAGCATTTGCCCTTTTTTGTCCCTTGTTTCTCTGTTTTTCTGAAATTATGTGCTGAACAGCTGAAATACTGTAAAATGAAGCTGATTCTAAACCCAAAATGAGTTTTTTTTAAAGATCTGATTGGACCAGCCAAGTGTAAAAAACCCTATGAGCCAGTCAGGTCTAGAAAAAGGAAAAAATATGTAATCATTCAAACAATTATGTTGTGCACACACACCTTCATTTGCACAGTGTCTTTTTAGATCTCCAATATCCAAAACATCCTCCTTCCAGCTGGCCAAGTTGCTATGGTTACAGATGATTGTGTTGCCATCGATAAACAGGGAAATGACCATGCCTTCAAGTGATGTCTCTTTTTTCTCCTCGCAATTTTCTTTCAAACAGCTAGAAGTGAGAGAAAGGTCATGCCCCCTGCAGGTGAGAGTGATGTTACAGATGTCATTATTTACTGAGTGAGTAAGGACTGGAGCCTCCACTGGATCTGAAGAATACACACACACATGCACACACACAGACACACACACACACGCACACAGACGCACGCAGTAATTCTGAGGGTCATGAGAATAATATATATTATTTTTACATCATATTAACCGTAAATAATTTCCAAAGTTCTCCTGGAGGATGGCCAGTAATTACACTTATCATTCAATACTTACATTTCAAAATAAATCCTTCATTTAATGAAATAATTGGTTGCAGTGCACAATAAAATATAATTTATATAAAAACTATTAAAAAGTGTTGGTTAAACGTATAAAGTGAAATAACAAATTTAATTTCTGATCTTAAACTTTAATTAAAAAAGCATATAAATGAACATGGATGGTTTTACAGTAGCTATGCATACTCCAATATATACAATGGCTTTACCACCATGAACACTTTTACTGACCAGATACTTTTAACAGTCTTTATGGCTTTCTGACCAGAATCTTGTCTAGATTTCTTATTTCATATAGACTTATTTCATAAACCTTTCCTACAGCAACATTATAAACTGTGTTATTCGACTTAATCACACAAATTCCTTTGACAAGAATCTCTTTACATGACCATCCGTGCTCTCTTTCTGTGTGAGACCTTAGATCTCCACTGCATGTTTGAATGTGATCAAATACAGGAAGGAACAGAACACAGAACACATTTTAACAGCAGTGTTGAGTCAGAACTGCATTTTCCCTCCACTGAACGATGTTCTGTAAGACTCACCAAACACAGTGAGTGTGTATTCAGCAACAACTGTCTCCTTTACACCAACCGCTTTAACTACATACAGTCCACTATCAGTCTTCTGCAGGTTCTTCAGGGTCAGACTGTAGATTGCACTATTAAACTCCACTCTGTCTTTATAACTGTCCGAGGGTTTTGTATGTTTAAATTGTTTGTAATATTTTAAAACATTAGTTTTGTTGAACAACCAGGACAGGTCATCAAACTCCAGTAGAGGGTGCTGTACATCCAGCTGCACAGAACCACCAACTAGCGCAAAAACCTCACTGCACACTACGAGAGAGAAAGAGAGACATAGAGAGAAAGAGAGAGAGGGAGAGGGAGAGAGAGAGAGTTTTTTTTTTTTCCAGTATTTAATTGATTGTTCATGCTTTTTAAATATTGTGTGCACATTTATCACTACTCTGCTAAAACTGTAAACTGTTTGTTATTTCACTGCACCGTCTAAGTGCACATGTGAAGTGAGTAAAGCTATTACATAAAATATGGAACTGCTTGTCCCAGCAGGGGCCGTAAGAACAGTGAGACTGAAGGTATAAAATCTCCACAAATAATAAAGTTCATCAGTTGGGATTAGTTTGATGCCTTTCACTGTTTAAACAAAATTACAAACAGATATCGAGTAAAGAAACATGTGCAACAGTAAAATCTGATTCAGCCGATCATCA
The DNA here is from genome assembly GCA_017165825.1 of Hepsetus odoe. Lineage (NCBI taxonomy): Eukaryota > Metazoa > Chordata > Actinopteri > Characiformes > Hepsetidae > Hepsetus > Hepsetus odoe. The sequence goes on from CM029387.1 coordinate 4,580,970, forward strand.
ACACATGCAAACCCTCAAACTCTCTCTGTTTATCAGACCTGACTCAGTACCTGTACTTCATCATTAATTCAGCCTCTATAGTGATGATCAGGGAATGTTTACCTGTGATTGAGATCAACGTGGAGAAAATAAAGATCAGTTTCGTCGTCATCGCAGAGTGAATGAGTGACTTCCTCTTTTAAACGGAAGAAGGAAATCTTAAAAGTCTCCACACTTCCTCACTGGTTCATCTTGTGCAGGAATTATAAAAACTAATAGAATTTATTACAGATATACTATTCTGTACTAAAAAGAAATTTTACAGAATAAGTTTTAAGAGGCTTCATTGTTAAAACCTGAATAAATAAGGCCTGACAAGACCATCTGTTTTGACAATGACATGGTCATTCATTCATCCATCCAATCAGCTAACCAACCAGCCATTTATTATTTCAGCTGCTTATCCCAACTAAGCTAGTAGAGGTGCTGGAGACTGCCCCAGTCCTCATTGGGCAAAAAGTGGAGAAACACCTTGGACATGTTACTCCAGTTTCATTTCATTTAATTGTTATTTATTATTTATTTATTGATTTTTGATACTTTCCACGGCTTCTTGCAATTGTAATCCTTTCAGTTGCAGATTACATGCAAGTGAAATTGTACAAGAACATTAGGGCTGGTAACACAAGCCCATAAGCTTGAGTTTGAGAGATTTTCTGACCTACTAATATAAAATTATAATCAGTGAAATACAAAACATGCAGACATCAGATACACAGTGTAATGAAGTCCAGATGAAGTGTGATTATCAGAACATAACCGAGTTGTGTATCTGTTCTTCTCAGTGTGCAGTGAAGTGTCTGCTCTGGTTGGAGGTTCTGTTCAGCTGGAAGTGCAGCATCCTGTACCGGAGTTTATTTACTTTTCCTGGATGTTTAACAAGCGTGATAATATTTTACAATATGTTAACGGACAAGAACCTAAAACACCCTCCTCCAGTTATAAAGACAGAGTGGAGTTTAATAGTGGAACCTACAGTCTGACCCTGAAGAACCTGCAGAAGACTGATAGTGGACGGTATGACGCTAAAGCATCTGGTGAAAAGGTGACAGTTGTTGCTGAACACACACTCACTGTGTTTGGTAAGTTCACACCGCGTGGGAATAAAGATTGTACTGTAGTCCTCCAGACAGCGATCACAGCCTCTAACAACCAAGTAAAAATATAAACAAGTAGTAAACAAGTAAAGGTATAAAAAAGTGACGGAGAGTGAAAACTGCTCATTAACCCCGCCTCTCTCCACTGGGTCTGACGAGGATGTTACTGTCACGTGATCAGAGCGCCTTTACCTCCAGTGCAGGGTTGCCAGATTGGGCCATTTAGGGTCTTCGTTGAATTATGTGTCAATTTTGTGATTTGTGTGCGGGGTTTGTCGATCATACCTTTGAAATCTCTTTATATCAACATCATATCTGTGCAGTGATGTTGGTGTGTATGTACTTCAGATCCAGTGGAGGCTCCAGTACTGACCAGTCAGCAAAACAATGACACCTGTAACAGCACTTTCACCTGTAAGGGTCATGACTTCTCCGTTAACTTTAGCTGCTATAAAGGAAACTGTGAAGAAAACACAAAGAAAGACCATGGAGGCCGTGTTCTTTCAGTGTTTAAGAAAGACAACTCCATCATCTGTAACCATAGTAACCCAGTCAGCTGGAAGGAGGATGTTTTACAGTTGCCTTCACTTTAAAGCCAATATGCAAAAACAGGTGCAGATAAATGTTCAAACACAAACACACAACGTTATTTTTGATAATATTTTTCTACTTATGTTTAAAGATTACTAAGAGCCCTTTTCAACCTTTAAATCAATTAAGCATCTTCCAAATCCTCCAGATCCTGGTCTTCCTGGCTGGTTAGTGGCTCTACTAGTCATGATTGCTATCATCATCATCATTTTAATTGTGATCTGCGTGTGTGCTAAACTGCAGAAATCAAGAGGTACTGCCTTTTTTACTACAACTGCATGGTCATTGTGAATGTAAGCAATGAATGTAAGCATACGTTTGTTTCTTTCTTAAGCTAATAGAGATAGCTTCTCAGTTAAATATGTTTGTACTGGAACAATTATTTGTTAAAGTTGAGCAGTACATTTATCCAATCTGACATTAATTTTTATATAAAATAATAGCAATAAAAGTCATATTGTTAAGAAAAAAGTCTGGCCTACTGGTTGAAATATATTTTCAGTCCTATAACCAAATTAATTTTGGACTTTTAAAAAACAGTCAGTCAGTCATTTTCTGGGCCGCTTGTTCTAATTAGGGTTGCGGGGGGTGCTGGAGTCCATCTCAGCTCACACAGGCCGAAGGATGGGGACACACCCTGGACAGGTCCCCAGCCTATCGCAGGGGAGAAGCGACCTGACTGGGACGGCACCTTGCTCAAGGGTACCTCAGGGCAACCCACCGGTAAGGGAGTTGAACCCACAGCCTTCCAATCCAGGGCAAACTCCCTAACCACTAGGCCACCGCTGCCCCTTTTAGAAAACTGTTTCTGCAAATTAATATTAACACATTAATATGAGTAGAGTGAAATACACTATGAAAATGTTTGTAAACACTTTCTTATAGGTGTTTTGAGATACTATAAGGTGGACTGGTTGCTGACACCAGTGCTGAACTGCATATCTTCATGAAATCTTCATAGGAACTGGCAAAAGATTTGGACACTGGAGCCGCCTTACATGTTACAAGGTCACCACACTCAAAGGCTGGCTGCAATAAAAAAGATTCAAGTAATCCTAATATTAAATGTTTACCTACATTTGGACATGAGTTTATTAAACACATTATATTCAGGTCTTAATTTCTGAACGCTAGTTTTTGTTTATGTCAAAGTTAATATTTACACTTTACAGAAAAAAAAGGTTCAGATGTCTTTAAGTAATTATAGAGCAGTCCCTGTAACCACCAGTATTTTGTCAGGTTCCTAAATATTTAGGTGAGATGTTTGAAGAAGTAAAAAAACCTCAAGCAATGATCCTTTTTTAATACCTGTTAAATACACTATATCAATATTGTATTCCCTCTGTGCAGCAGTGCGTGTGTGAGTGTTTATCTGTGCTGTTTGTGGCTTTGCTTCACTGACACTGTTGAAATGCAGTTCCTCTCAGGAAGTCCATATGTTTCCATACATTTGAAGTGATGCTGCTAAGCATTAGGTCTGATTTAGCGCTCCATATCCTATTAATTTATAGACCTCCAGGACCATATGCTGCCTTTATTAATGAATTTGGCAATCTGCTCTCTGACTTGGTTGATAGGTTTACTAGATTCGTGATGTTAGGCGACTTTAACATACATTTTGATACAGAGACGGATGCAGGTGCCAAAAGCTTCCTATCGCTCCTCGATTCTGTCGGTTGCACCCAGCATGTATCAGGACCTACTCATTGTGGAGGCAAAATTTGTTCTAACCTTTCTAAGCATATCATGTTCTGTAATGTGTTGTTCATTTTCGATATAAGGCAGAGAGATAAATTGGACGAAATGTCCCGGACAGGTCTCTTGCATATGCAAAAGACGTAAATAGATAGGGGAAAAGAGTTAAGAAGGGACTTAGACAAAGCAACTTTAAGGCTTACTGGGAATTGAAGGTTGGGCAGCGGTGGCCTAGTGGTTACTTATGTGGTTACTTATTACTATGTCTCCACCATACCTCAGTGAAAGGACTACTACAACACGACACTTAAATAGGGCTAAATGTATCCAGTTTATGGAGGCCGTAACAGAGATAGATTTCACCTGCAACAAAACTGTTAATGACATCACCGACATGTACAATACAGTAGTTGGGCAGATCCTTAATCAGGTAGCCCCAATTAAGACAAAGAAGGTTAGAACTATCAGGCACTCTCCCTGGTTCAATGATCACACACGGGCTGCTAAGCGGGAGTGCCGTAAGCTAGAACGCAGTTGGAAGACAACAGGTCTCCAAGCCTCTCAGGCTCTATGGCTCACTAAATTAAAACAATATAAGAAAGCTTTATATAGTGCTCGCACTGAGTACTATTCAAAACTTATTGAAAACAACAAGCAGAACCCCCACTATTTATTTCAGACACTCGCTCAGCTAACAGACAAAACTGATAGAAGGCCAGCGTGTAGTATTACTAATGATAGGTTTCTTAAGTTTTTTAATGATAAAATTAACAACATTAGGCTCCAAATGTGCCCTATTAGCCCTCGAATTAATCCATTACCAGAGCAGTGCTCACAATATTTTAGTGATTTTAATCTCATCGATACCTCTGAGCTCATTTCGGTTATAACCAAGGCAAAGTCCACAACCTGTCGGTTAGATCCCATTCCAACCAAGCTCCTGAAGGAATCCTTAGGAGTACTATTAACACCTATACTTGATATCATGAACGCATGCTTGACCTCAGGTGTAGTCCCCAATTAGTTTAAAACAGCAGTGGTTAGACCACAGCTTAAAAAACCTAACTTGGACCCTCACTCGCCAAGTAATTATAGACCTATCTCTAATGTCCCGTTTCTCTCTAAGATTCTAGAATAATTAGTTGCGAGACAACTGCAGTCATATCTAGACACACATAACCTCTTAGATAAATTCCAATCAGGCTTCCGGCACGGCCATAGCACAGAAACTGCTCTAACTACAGTGGTGAATGATATAATGGTCTCAAGTGATGCAGGAAACATTACTGTTCTTGTTCTCTTAGATCTTAGTGCTGCGTTCGACACGGTGGATCACTCCATTTTAGTAAATAGGCTTCACTCCACTGTAGGTATTAGCAGAACAGTCCTCCTATCTCACAAACCGTTATTACTTCATTCAAATGGATGATTATTGCACCCCCTCACCTATGTCACTAGTTAACTATGGAGTCCCACAAGGGTTGGTGTTGGGCCCAGTGCTCTTCTCCCTCTACATGCTCCCACTAAGCACTATTATACGGAAGCATAATGTTAGTTACCACTCCTACGCTGATGACACTGAGCTATACCTATCTGTTAAATCATGTGATAAAGCATCAACCGACACTTTAATTAGCTGCCTCAGTGATATTAGGGATTGGATGAATAACAACTTCCTCTCACTAAACCACGAAAAAACTGAGCTACTCTTGTTTTGTAGTAGTGATGTAGATAGGGCCAACTTCATTTCGCATATCCGGGATTGCAGGGTTGAAGTTTTCAGTTAGTACTCTGGCACGTAACCTTGGTGTTATTTTTGATTCAAATCTTTCATTTAATCCCCATGTTAATGCAGTTGCGAAGACATGCTTCCTGCAACTTCGGAACCGTGCCAAACTACGGCGTTTTCTGTCAATGGAAGACAGTACTTTTCTGTCAAAGTAGTACATGCATTTGTATACAGTAGATTAGATTACTGTAATGCCCTACTTTCTGGAAGCTCTCAGGGCACATTAAGCACCCTACAGCGCATTCAGAACACAGCCGCTAGGATTGTTAGCAGGAGCAGGAAGTACGACCACATAACTCCCATACTCTCCTCGCTTCACTGGCTTCCTGTTAGGTACAGGGCTGACTTCAAGGTCCTCCTCTTAACCTACAAGGCACTTAAAGGTCTTGCCCAAATATACCTAACTGAACTGCTTATTACCTATACACCTAATCGCCCACTTGAAAGTGAAAGTGAAAGTGACAACCCTTGTCATTGCGAGGTCATGGCACAGCACACATGAACCACAACGAAATTGGACCTCTGCATTTAACCCATGCACACTCAAACCCGTGCAGCAGTGGGCAGCTATTGAAAGCGCCCGGGGAGCAGTGATGGGGATGGTACCTTGCTCAAGGGTACCTCAGGGCAACCTATTGGGAAGGGGTTTGAACCCCCGATCCTCCGATCATGCGGCTAACACCCTAACCGCTAGGCCACCGCTGCCCCGCTACTTAGATCCCAGAATAAAGATCTCCTAATTGTCATTGCATAAATAAATGTATAGGAGCACGAGCTTTCAGTTACAGGGTCCCTAGATTGTGGAATAGCTTGCCTGCTTCTGTACGGGATGCCGATTCAGTCTCAGTCTTTAAATCACGGCTGAAGACTTACTTCTTTAGTTTAGCTTACCCGCCCCAATCACCATAGTGCACCATTACTAATGTCATTGATGCTGCTGTACATGCCATTGCACTGTATTGTTTCATTTCTGTGTCTGTCACTACTGGATCCTGCTCATTACTGACCCTCCCCATTCCATTTCTCTCCCCACATGTCCGGGGGGGCCCGCTGTGGTCATCACCTGAGTCCAATGCCGAGCTACCATCTGGTCTGTGCGATGCATCTGATGCGCCAAGGGACCCTGGTGGCTCATCGGTACCTGGAAGCAACTTGGGACTCCTCACTGATCCTGGAGTTTAAAACCAAACTAACTTTCTACTGTTAGTATACCCAAGGGGGTTGGGTAGCCGGTTGATCTTGAACCCTCCGAGGTTTTTTTTCTCCACATAGTGGAGTTTTTGGTTCCTCTCCTCCGTAGTCGTCCGGCTTTAACATCTACCACTGTAACCTGTTCCACCATCCACCACCATTGTAAAGTGCCTTGGGGCAACTGTGTTGTAAAAGGTGCTATATAAGAAAAAATTGAATTGAATTGAATTGAATTGAAGTCTGAAAAGAAGTGTTTAGCATGTACTTGTATGTGCATTGGACCTTTGAATGCATTGTTTAATAAATGAAAGCTGTGATTAATTAGAACTTGATTTGTTGAATTTGTTACATTTCTAACTTCTGAATATGAAGTGATTTTCAAAACTGCACATTTTTCAGATGACACTCCCACTGTGAACAGGACCGTGTACATTTGTGGTAACACAGCTTACAGTTATCTGTCTCAACGATGGTCAGGTACATGTTATACAGGCTACATCATACCAGCCTTGAGACACACTACTGATCCTAGACTTAATCATTTACACAAATGGGATTTATTTCATTCTCAAGAACTTGTAGCACAACCTGCTAAAAGATTCTTTTCAGCTCTTTTTCCTAATTATGGAATGACATTAGCTTTAGATGAGAGTAATGGAAGATGTTAATAATGATACAGCTGTAACGGTGTGGCTCACTCAGAGCGCAGGAAGTCCAAATGCAACACCTGAAGCTGCCAGCACCCAAAATACACAAGGACACCCGAGCTACCACAAAACAAATCCAAAAAAAATGGGAGGAAAACAAAAGGCTCAAAAGGGGAGGAATCGACAAGACTAAAAGGGGTGGAGTCAAAAGGGCTCAAAACAGGGGAAAATCAAACTTGTGTTTTTTTGGGGTTTTTTTTAGAAACGAGGGAGAGAGAGAGAGAGAGAGAGAGAGAGAGAGAGAGAGAGAGAGAGAGAGAGAGAGAAGGAGAGAGAGGTGACCCGAATCACTGTTGATTACTGCGCCTGACTTGCTGACCTCCCAGCAGCGATCTGGCTCTCCCTAGTGCCCCGTCGGGGTAGGGCTCTTACAACAACGCGTGCTTTAGATCAAATTAATCATGAACTAATCAACATGAGATACACGACTCTCCAAAACAGGTTGGCTCTTGACCTCTTGCTTGCTGAAAAAGTTGCTAATTCATTCCAGATGTATCCCATAATGTCTCGATTCTAATTTCAGAGATTACAACACAGGTCAAAGTTATGCACACCACCTCTGCATCTTCAGTGGACCTCTTCGGATGGTTCACCAGCACGTTCGGGGTTCTGGCCAATCATAATCTTCAAGGTTTTGTTGTACTCATATGTTCAATTACACTGATTCTCCTGATAATCAAGCTTGTTTTATGTTTTGTTTCCAGGACATGTAAGACTGTACATGTCAATGTAGTCTCTCTGTTTCCAGATTTAGAAATATTTAATCATTACCTGTAATGATACATGATGATGATGGTATGATTACAGTTCAGTCATTAATCACAGTTTGATTTTGAATATTTAGCATAATAATCAGGGGTTATATGTTTTAATTCAAATTGATTTAATGTAGGGTGGCGGTGGTCTAGTGGTAGGGTACTTGCCTACGGACCTCTGGATCAAGAGGTCCCTGGTTTGAATCCCACCTCTGGCACTACCACCACTTGGTCCCTGAGCAAGACCCTTAACCCTGAGTTGCTCCAGGGGGACTGTCCTGTAAGTCGCTCTGGATAAGAGCGTCTGCTAAATGCCGTAAATGTAAATGTAATGTTGATTCAATGGGTTTACATAGAATCACAGGGGGGAGTGACAGATTGTAGGTTGATTTTATTCATTTATTTCTGTTATTGCACTCCAATATCAGTCATATATCCTGTTCTCTATTCCAATGTCCTTTTCCCTTCTTCCAACAATAGTTCCTATGACCTTCCATCCCTGAGCTCCTCTAGTGGTCCAATGCCCTTTCACCCCCGTTACCCTTCCCTAGGTACTATTCACATCCCTGTTACCTTTAGCCTATATATTATTTACTGCATCTCTATTTTTCCATGTTCTCTTATGAGTAACACTTTCTTTGCACACATCAAAAACACCCAAACAAGGTCATAGTCTTAGATTGGGTGTCTCTACCGGAGGCCTTGGAGCTCCCAGGATTCCACACAGAGAGGAACACTGACTGTCTCTTGAACATCTTATAAGAACTTTGTTACTTTTCTGTTAATAAACTTTGCTATAGCTTAAAAACCTCTTTGCCTCATCACTGCCTCCTCGAACCTCGGTTCTCAATCGGAGAATCCAACAGTAGTATAACAGATAACACAGCCACCCACAACTCTGTACAGGAATGCAATTCCCTGTCTGCAAGTGCACCACCATGCCAAAACCAAGAGTTACAGAAAAAAGATGTATTAGCTGATCAAGGGATTGTATTCTAAACTCTGCTTTTATGCTGGTATTTTTTGGTAATAACACCTTATTTAGATTTATCTAAGATTACTAACAACATTTAGGGATGGATGTAGTGAATCACTTGCTCACTCAGCTGTCAGTCAGCCTTCAAGATTTACATTTACAGAATTTGGCAGATGCTCTTACCCAGAGCGACACATAAGTGTTTAATTGTCTCCGAAGGGGAGAGCTGCTAGCCACCACAAATTCTGGTGTTCATCAAGGTTGAAGGTGATTCACATTACAAGGAGAAAACAATTAAAGCCTTTTGCCTTTTTAATGCTGGCTTATTTAAGGTGTAGGTAACTAGCTTACTACGAAGTGCTCTTTTAAGAGTGGAGTCTTCAATTACGGTGTGGGAAAGAAAGAATTTCAGCAGAACTGATAGTGGGAGGAAGTTCATTCCACCACTTAGGAGCTGAGACAGAGAGTCTTGATATAACATGCGTCTTGATGGCCTAGAAGTGAGTAGCCTAGCATTGAGATAACGAGTGTCTGGATTAGTATGTTTGCTGCGTCAGTGAGGAGGAAGGGATGGATTTTCCTGATGTTGTAAAGAAAGCCCCTGTATATTCTCAAATAGATAGTAATGAGGGATTAGAACAAAGGGTTTTCATCAAACATGACACCTAGATTCCATGCTGTCATTATAGTAATGGTGAGATCCAGTTAGGGGGAACAATCTCCTGGGGTGGGCAGGAGTTCTGTTGTGTTGGGGTTCAGTTTATGATGATGAGTTTTCATCCAGTACAAAGCCCTGTGGGATACCAAGTCAAGTCAAGTCAAGTCAAGCAGGATTTTATTGTCATTTCAGCCACATACACAGTACATAGTGAAACAAAATAATGTTCCTCCATGACCCTGGTGCTACACACAAGACAACAAAAGACAAGACATAGGACACAAGACAACATAAGACATAACAAAAGACATAACATAATACACAAGACGGGGCAGCAAGTACAGGACAACAGACAACAACAGACAGCACAAAAGACAATACTTTCATCCGGAACAGCAGGTTGTTGGGCAGTGTAACGGTGTATCAGAGCAGCATTAGTAAAGTGCAGAGTGCAAGAAGAAAATAAATAGATAGTAGCTAGCTAAGGATGAATAATAGGTGTGGAGACATTAATGGTTTTGAAGTCTGATGGCCAGGGGGTAGAAGCTATTCCCCATCCTGGAAGTGGAAGTGGAAGTGGCCCGTATGCTGCGGAACCTTTTTCTGGATGGCAGGAGGGAGAAGAGAGTGTGGGACAGGTGTGTAGGATCATCCACAATGCTGGTTGCTCAGCCTCAGCTTCTCACTCAGATGCTGAGAGATGATAGTGTTGAATGCTGAACTGTAGTCGATGAACAGCATTCTGACATAACTGTCCTTTCTGTCCAGATGAGAAAGGGCCAGGTGGAGGGTGTTGGAGATTGCATCGTTTGTTGAGCGGTTGGGAAGGTACGAAAATTGCAGGGGGTCCAGTGAGAAGGGATCTGAGACTTGATGTGCTTCATGACAAGCCTCTCGAAGCACTTCATGATGATGGGTGTGAGTGCGATGGGACGATAGTCATTGAGGCAGGAGACAGATGATTTCTTTGGCACAGGAATGATGCTGGTGGTCTTGAAGCACCTGGGAACAACAGTGGTGCTCAGAGAGGTGTTGAAGATGTCTAATGAGAACATCTGCCAGCTGTTCTGCACATCCTCTGAGCACACAACCTTGAATGTTGTCTGGACCACCAGCTTTCCATCAGTTGACTCTCAGTAGAGATCTTCTCACCTTGGCCGTGGTCAGAAAGAGAACCTGGTCGTTTGAAGGAGGAATGGACTTCCTCATTATCGTGTTGTTCACAGCATCAAACCGTGCATAGAAGCAGTTCAGTGCATCTGGGAGGGAGGAGTCACCGTCACAGGCAGGTGGAGATGTCCTGTAGTTGGTGAGGGCCTGAATGCCCTGCCACTTGCGTCGCATGTCACCGGTGTTTCTGAAGTGGCCATGGATTCTCTGTGTGTGAGCTCGCTTTGCTGCTCTGATGGCCCGAGACAAGTTTGCCCTCGCTGCTCATAGGGCAGCCTCGTCCCCTGACTTCAGTCAAGTCAGTCAGTCAAGTAGGATTTTATTGTCATTTCAGCCATATACACAGTACACAGTGAAACGAAAGAACGTTCCTCCAGGACCCTGGTGCTACACACAAGACACAAGACAACAGAAGACACAACATAATACACAAAACAGGGCAACAAGTGCAGACAAGACAGACAACAACAGACAGCAAAACAGACAGTACATTCATCCGTAGAGGGCCGCAGTGTTGTGGAACAAAGCAGCCCAGGTAGATTTCAGTGTAACAGTGTGGTGGAGCGGTGTTATTGTTAAAGTGCAGAGTGCAACATGAGATAAATAAATAGATAATGATAATGATAATGATAATGATGGACTGAGTAGACATTAGCGGTTTAAGAGTTTAAGAGTCTGATGGCCAGGGGGAAGAAACTATTTCCCATCCTGGAAGTAGTGGCCTGTATGCTGCGGAACCTTTTCCCGGATGGCAGGAGGGAGAAGAGAGTGTGGGATGGGTGGGAGGGATCATCCACAATGCTGGTTGCTTTGCTGATGCAGCAGGCGGTGAAAATGTCCTGTACAGAGGGCAGAGAGACCCCGATGATCTTCTCAGCTGTTCTCACTACCCGTTGTAGGGACTCGCGGTCTAAGACGTTGCAGTTCCCGTACCAGGCAGTAATGCAGCTGCTCAGGATGCTCTCGATGGTTCCTCAGTAAAAGAAGGTGAGAAGGTGGGAGATGGGCTTTCCTCAGTCTGCGCAGGAAGTAGAGATGCTGCTGGGCTTTCTTAGCGATGGAGTTGGTGTTGAGGGTCCACGTGAGGTTGTCATTTATGTGAACACCAAGAAACTTGGTGATCTGGACCATCTTCACAGGTGAGGTGTTGATAATAAGTGGAGCGTGGTCCCGACGTGGTCTCCTGAAGTCAACAACCATCTCTTTAGTCTTGTCGACGTTCAGAGACAGGTTGTTGGTTCTGCACCAGTCCGTCAGCTCTTGTATCTCCTCTCTGTAAGCTGCCTTGTCTCCACCGCTGATCAGACCCACCACGGTAGTATCATCAGCGAATTTGATGATGTGGTTGGAGCTGTGCTTGGCTGCACAGTCGTGGGTCATCAGTGTGAACAGCAGTAGGCAGAGCACACAGCCCTGAGGGGCTCCTGTGCTCAGCATGATGGTGTTGGAGGTGCTGCTACTGATCCTGACTGACTGGGGTCTCCCAGTCAGGAAGTCCAGGATCCAGTTACAAAGGGAGGTGGTCAGGCCCAGCAGCCTCAGCTTCTCACTCAGATGCTAAGGGATGATGGTGTTGAATGCTGTGCTGTAGTCAATAAACAGCATTCTGACATAACTGTCCTTTCTGTCCAGATGAGAAAGGGCCAGATGGAGGGTGGTGGAGATTGCATAATCGGTTGAGTGGTTGGGACGATAGGCAAACTGTAGGGGGTCCAGTGAGGAGGGGATCTGAGACTTGATGTGCCTCATGACAAGCCTCTCGAAGCACTTCATGATGATGGGTGTTGGAGGAGGGTTGGTCTTCGTCATTATCGTGTTGTTCACTGCATCAAACCATGCGTAGAAGTGGTTCAGCGCATCTGGGAGGGAGGGTGGTTCAGCGCATCTGGGAGGGAGGAGTCACCATCACAGGCAGATGGAGATGTCCTGTAGTTGGTGAGGGCCTGGATGCCCTGCCACATGCGCCGCGTGTCACTGGTGATTCTGAAGTGGCCATGGATTCTCTGTGTGTGAGCTCACTTCGCTGCTCTGATGGCCTGAGACAGGTTTGCCCTTGCTGTTCTTAGGGCGGCCTCATCCCCTGACTTGAAAGCCTTGTCCCGGGTTCTCAGGAGTCTGCGCACCTCCAGAGTCATCCATGGCTTCTGGTTGGGTCGTGTCATGATGAACTTGGAGACAGTAACATCCTCAATACTTGCTGATGTAACCAGTCACTGAAGCTGTGTACTCCTCCAGGTTCATGGAGTCACCATAGGTTTCAGCCTCCCTAAACATGTATCAGTCGGTGCGTTCGAAGCAGTCCTGAAGAGCAGAGATGGCTCCTGTGGGCCAGGTCTTTACTTGCTTCAGGGTGGGCCTCACGCGCCTGACGATGGGTCTGTTCGCTGGATCAGCAGAACAGAGATGTGGTCTGAGAGTCCGAGGTGGGGGCGGGGCTCCGCTCTGTACACGCCAGCCAGGTTTGTGTAAACACAGTCCAGCGTGTTTTCCCCCCTCATTGCAAAATCCACATGTTGATGGAATTTAGGGAAAACTGACTTGAGATTTGCATGGTTGAAATCTCCTGCGTGATAAACAGTCCGTCCGGGTGGGGGATTTGGAGCTCGCTGATCGCTCCATAAGTTCAGCCAGCACGCTGTTAGCATTGGCGCTTTTAGCGCTAGCGCTGGGTGGAATGTAGACTGCCGTAATAAACACCGTAGAGAACTCCCTGGGGAGATAAAAAGGTCTGCACCTGACTGTGAGTACTTCCAGCAGTTTTGAACAGTGTGTAGAGACCAGCACAGCGTTTCTACACCATTGTGTGTTGATGTAGACACACAGCCCCCCTTCGCGACTCTTGCCGGTCAGAGCGGAGTTTCTGTCCGAGTCCGGCGAGCTGGATGGCGGTGTCCGGAACGTTGTCGCTGAGCCATGTCTCCGTAAAAACAAAAACACAGCAGTCTCTGTACTCACACTGGGTGTTCAGCTGGAGTCATATACAGTCCAGTTTATTATCCAGGGAGAGGACACTGGCGAGGAGGATGGACGGGATAGCCGGTCGGCTAGCATTAGCCTTTAGCTGAGCCCGGACCCCAGCACGCTTGCCGCGTTTCTGTTTCCTCTCACATCGCTTCCTATGTCCTCTCAGTCGGCCAGGTACAAGTCAAGTCAAGTCAAGTCAAGTAGGATTTTATTGTCATTTCAGCCATATACACAGTACACAGTGAAACGAAATAACGTTCCTCCAGGGCCCTGGTGCTACACACAAGACAAGACACAACACAAGACACAAGACAACATAAGACACAACACGGGGCAACAAGTGCGGACAAGACAGACAAGACAGACAACAACAGACGGCACGACAGACAGTACATTCATCCGTGGAAGGCTGCAGTGTTGTGGAACAAAGCAGCCCAGGCACATTATGGTGTAGCAGTGTGGTGGAGCGGTGTTACTGTATTTAAAGTGCAAGAGTGCAACACGAGATAAATAAATAAATACAGAATGAAAAGTGGAGGAAGCGGTGGGTGAAGTGGTGGGTTTAAGAGTTTTGTATTATTGGTGGGTTT
>CM029387.1:4596434-4644018 GCA_017165825.1 Hepsetus odoe
ACTTTCATGACCATCCGTGCTCTCTTTCTTAGATCTCCACATGTTTGAATGTAATCAAATACAGGAAGGTACAGAACACAGCATTTTAACAGCAGTGTTGAGTCAGAACTGCATTTTCCCTCCACTGAACGATGTTCTGTAAGACTCACCAAACACAGTGAGTGTGTGTTCAGCAACATCTGTCTCCGTGTCACCAGACGTTTTAGCTTCATACAGTCCACTATCAGTCTTCTGCAGGTTCTTCAGGGTCAGACTGTAGGTTCCACTATTAAACTCCACTCTGTCTTTATAACTGGGGTAGTGTGTTATATGAGGAACTGGTTTATAAAACTGTAAAACATTAGTTTGGTTAAACTTCCAGAGTAATGTCGTAAACTCCAGTACAGGATGCTGCACTTCAAGCTGAACAGAACCACCAACCAGAGCAGACACTTCACTGCACACTGAGAAGAGAACAATGATAGAATCATTTGATTATTTTCTGATGAATCAGTTTTGTGTTACATTTATTTAGAAAGTTGAAAATCTCTTCAGTAAATTCCTGAGGAGTTAATGCAAAGTTTTAAAAAGTGAGAGAGAGAGAGAGAGACAGAGAGAGAGAGAGAGAGAGAGAGAGAGAGAGAGAGAGAGAGAGAGAGAATGATTTAGTATTTTCATGGTTTCTCGTGCTTTAATATTTAATGCAAATTGAATTTTAGAGTAATGAAAAGTATGTTTCAGAGTAAACGTGTGAAGTGAGTAAAGCTGTTACACAAAATAAATTCACATGTAAAAGTTTTTCAGCTTTAAAAGGTTCCACACTGTTAAAAAGAAACTGGTGTAAAGACTGGAACTGCTGGTCCCACCAGGGACAGTGAGACCGACTGTAAAACCTTCACATGTAATATTTCACCAGTTTAACACACTTCACTGTTTAAACAAGATCACAATCCAACAAACCATGAAATCATTCTTACATTTGATCTGAACAACTGAGTTATAAAAGTAGTTTGTGTTTATTCAGGTCATCTTCCTCTTATAAAGATCAGGTGTGTGAACAGTAAGGAGAATAAATCCTGCTTCAGTTTATTAACAGATATCGAGTAAAGAAACATGTTTAACAGTGAAATCTGATTCAGCAGATCATCAACACATGCAAACCCTCAAACTCTCTCTGTTTATCAGACCTGACTCAGTACCTGTACTTCATCATTAATTCAGCCTCTATAGTGATGATCAGGGAATATTTACCTGTGATTGAGATCAACGTGGAGAAAACAAAGATCAGTTTCATCGCCATCGCAGAGTGAATGAGTGTCTTCCCCTTTTACACTGAAGGAGGAAACTATAAAACACTCCACACTGCCTCACACTGGTTCACCTTCTCCAGGAATTATAATAACTAAAAAAAATGTACAGTAAACACTATTGTGCACTAAAAAAAAAAGAAGAACTGACCTTATTATTAACATGCATAAAAGAAGCCCAACAATCAGATCTATTTTGACCAAGACACTATCCATCCATCCATCCATCCATCCATCCATCCATCCATCCAGCCATCCATTCAATCCATCCAGCCAGCCATCCATCCATCCAATTTATCCATCCATTCTTATCCTAACCAAGCTTGTAGTGGTGCTGGAGATTATCTCAGCCCTCACTGGGCAAAAGGCGGAGAAACACACACCCCATTGTAGGACATATTTTTATTTGTATTTATTATTAAGTTATTGTCATTTTTCATGCATACATGTATTTGTGATTCTCAGGAACCCTATGATTGTAGTGCTGGAAGATTTGAACCTGCGACCTCTTGGCCTGTAGGCGTGTATCCTGCCACTAGACCACCATCACCCCATCACAGAGTCCATTTTGTAGGCACCCAAAAAAGCTATTATTAACACAAATATTAGAATCAACACAATGGTGCTGTAACGGTGGCAGGGTACCGGAGGGACGTCAGCTCGGAGCCAGGAGTTAGGAACATACTTTTATTAGTCACACTTACAAAAACAAGGAACAGGGACTGCAGTTCTAAACAAGAAACCCCTAGAACCGAGGAACAATCAGATCTATTTTGACCAAGACACTATCCATCCATCCATCCATCCATCCATCCATCCATCCATCCATCCATCCATCCATCCATCCATCCATCCATCCAGCCATCCATCCAATCCATCCAGCCAGCCTTCCATCCATCCAATTTATCCATCCAATCCATCCATCCATCCATCCATCCATCCATCCATCCATCCATTCTTATCCTAACCAAGCTTGTAGTGGTGCTGGAGATTATCTCAGCCCTCACTGGGCAAAAGGCGGAGAAACACACACCCCATTGTAGGACATATTTTTATTTTTATTTATTATTAAGTTATTGTCATTTTTCATGCATACATGTATTTGTAATTCTTTCAATTGCTGGTTACCTCTCACATCTCACAAAACAGTTTATACAGTAGTTATGACAGTAACATAATAAAGTCATTTAAAAAGTCAAGAAGGCATATGACGTTGTAGCAATAACATTAATGCTGGTAAACCATTCGCTCTTTTTAAAAACTAATCTGCTTTAAATATCATTCAGTTAACTCAATACATCTCCATTCTGTGTTTACTGGCCTGAGAGTTCAGGTTTTTTCGGTGGTCTGTGTGGTTTCCGTTTGTAGCGTCTCTGTTAAGTGGCTCTTTCTGCGTTAATACTGTTATTACTGTGTAACTCAGTATTAATACTGAGTATTACTGTGGTTCCCATCCACAGTCAGTTTAACTCACAGTAGATCAGAAATGCCTAATATATATTTAAAAAAATTATTAATGTAAAGTAGTTCAGTGCATTTGATATACATTAATTATATTAATTAATTTAAGTATACTGTTAAACACACATACACACAACATGATGGCAGTAATCCGAACCATAATGAGAAATAATTGTCAGATTTGCTACCATGTGTTTCTCTTCCAAATTTTCTCTGAGTGGAGGGAAGATTATCACCTCAGTAAACCTGGGTAAAGACCTCAGACCCAAAGATCGTACAGACCAGTGGTTAAAACCTGAACAGACTACTTCACCTATTGTTTTAGAAATCTTTCAGTAAAGTCAGTACTTTCTCTTCTGTTATCAGGTGTCAGCCAGAGGAGGATGGGTTCCCCTTTTGAATCTTGGTTCCTCCTGAGATGTTTTCCTCTAACTTCGGGTGTTTTGCCTCACTAGGGGCTGAAAATCATTTATCCTGACTTGATAAATCAGATCATCACTCTTTCCTTGTCATTAATATTATTAAGATAAAAAAACATTTTTTCACTCTAAGTCTGGTTGGTTCTGATTTTAGTGGTTTAGGCCTTTCTTCTTGTTTTTTTTATTTTGGTTGCTTTGGTTGTGGTCATCACATCATGCCTTTCCATCTCTTCCTGTCCATCTTTTTCCTTCACTCATTCTCCTTTGCCCAACTGTGCCATCATTTGATAGCCTGGACACTGACTGCTCCGGTAAGGAAATCTGCGATTTATCTGCATAGTTCACGTGAAGTGTGAAGTTTTATTCTCAGTGTTCGCCCAGTTTATCCTGGCTTGGTGCTTGTGCTCAGAATGTGCTGGTTAAAACAAGCTAAAGCAGGAATAAACAGGTTATAAGTGATGATAATGAATGATGATGTTCATATTTATCAGTGTGTCACTGAGTCTTGCTGAAGAGTGGGATGTAGTGCTTTTGGCAGAGACTCTCACAGCACATCATTAAAGTGTAATAGTGCAGAGAGCGGTATCATATCTCTGGCTCTGGTGTGCAAGAAGCAAATATCAGAAGTATAATTTTGTTTTGTGGTTCACTATGTGGTGCTGCAAGTTCCCAATGACAAAAGTCACAAAATTAGTTTTTAAATTTATTCTAAATTTACAGCATTTACAGCATAAGGGCAGTGGTGTCCTAGTGGTTAGGGTGTCGCCCCGCATCGGAAGATTCTGGGTTCGATTCCCTCACAAGTAGGTTGCCCTGAGGTACCCCTGAGCAAGGTACCGTCCCCGTCACTGCTCCCCGGGCGCTTTCAATAGCTGCCCACTGCTGCATGTGTTTGTGTGCATGGGTTAAAAGCAGAGGTCCAGTTTCGTTGTGGTTCAACGCTTGCTGTGCTGTGACCTCGCAATGACAAGGGTTGTCACTTTCACTTTTTTCATTTAGCTGATGCTCTTTTCCAGAGTGACTTACAATTCCTGATTACCGGGACAGTCCCCCTGGAGCAACTTGGAATTAAGGGTTTTGCTTACAAAAACACACTTACAAAAACAAGGAACGGGGACTGCAGTTCTAAACAAGAAACCCTAGAACCGAGGAACTGCAGTCTAACCCTAGATACTAAGTAGCATATACTAAGTTACATATACCAAGTCACAGACACCAAGTTACATATACCAAAACCACCCGTTACGCATAGGCTTAACCTACCTAATGAGCCGCACTCTGTTCTGACTCATCCGGGCTTAAATAGTCATCCCCAATGATGCACACCTGCCTGCAGGGGCTCAGGTGTGCTCAGTCAGAACAGAGCGCCCTCTAGCGTACCCAAAACACCTCCTGTGACAAACACCTCATACGTGATAGAGAGTGCCCTCTAGCGTGCCCAAAACACACCACATGTGACAGGTGCCTTAGGTGTTGGATAGAACTGTGTAAGAACTGTGAGCGATAGGATCAGAATCAGTAAACTATTGATCCCGAGGGAAATTTAGGGGAAATTTGGGAAATGCTTATGCTACTAGGTGGAAATGAAGACCATGAGAAGGAGTGTGCTGTCACGAAAAATATCAGCCTGTGATTTGGTCTCAGACATAAACTGAATCTCAGCTCAGTTTCTTCAATGTTTGCCCCAATAAAACGGGATTTAATTTTGATGTGTCAATTTGGTAAGAATGCAAAAAGAGTTTGTGAACCGTTTATCCTAGACACTTTAAGCATCAGAATTATTTCATTTTAAAGCAAAAGGCTCTGTCTTTCCAAAATAGAAAGGAAATGAATTAAAATTAATAATTAAATTAAATAATGACAAAAGGATATATTATATATAAAAAATAAACATTTTAGAGACATTTGATTTACAGAGATTTGATTCTGAAACATTCTTTGTCTAGGTGTTAATAATGAACTATTTAAAGTAGATTTTTTTTGTGGTAATACGTTCTATTATGTTTTATAATTCCTGCAGAAGATGAACCAGTGTGAGGAAGTGTGGAGAGTTTTAAGATTTCTTGAATGGATGGATGGATGGATTGGGTCCTTTTCAAAAAGGTTCTGCTTGTTTGGCCTCTGTTATGCATGTCAATACTGAAGTCAACTATTTAAAGTAGATTTTTTTTGTGCAGAAAAGTGTTTTTACTTTTTATAATTCCTGCAGAAGATGAGCCAGTGTGAGGCAGTGTGGAGTGTTTTAAGATTAAGGGGGGGTTGCATATGTTGATGATCTGCTGAATGTGAAATACATCAAATTGATCAAAATCTCCTTCCCCCCTCTCTATCTCTCTCAGTGTGCAGTGAAGTGTCTGCTCTGGTTGGAGGTTCTGTTCAGCTGGAAGTGCAGCATCCTGTACCAGAGTTTATTTACTTTTCTTGGTTGTTTAATAAGAGTGATAATATTTTACTATATGTTAACGGACAAGAACCTAAAACACCCTCCTCCAGTTATAAAGACAGAGTGGAGTTTAATAGTGGAACCTACAGTCTGACCCTGAAGAACCTGCAGAAGACTGATAGTGGACTGTATGGAGCTAAAGCGTCTGGTGTAATGGACACAGTTGTTGCTGAACACACACTCACTGTGTTTGGTGAGTTTTACAGAATATCGTTCAGTGGAGGGAAAATGCAGTTCTGACTCAACACTGCTGTTAAAATGCTGTGTTCTGTTCCTTCCTGTATTTGATCACCTTCAGACATGCTGTGGAGAAATTTGATGTTACAGTAATGTTACTAAAGTTATTGGTTGGTAACGGTGTTCATGGTGGTAAAGCCTCTGTTATCAGAGTAAGCAAATAGTATCTACAATCAAACAATCAAATCAATTTGTATTTGCTTGTTTGAAAAGAAGATCGAAATGAAACATGAGGTTTGAAATGGTTCACCGAAGGCCACATGCACACACTTCTTTTCTTTCAGCTGCTCCCATTTAGGCGTCGCCAGAGCGAATCAACCTTCGCCATCTCCATCTTCTGTCCTCTGCGTCTTCCTGCTTCAAACCAACCACCTGCATGTCCTCTCTCACCACGTCCATTAACCTCCTTGGTTTTCCCTCTTAATGTAAAGGGCTCTTGAGTCAGGCTCGGTAATCGGGAGTGATTCCTTTCAGCAGCCCCTCCCATGGGCAAAAAGTAAACAGTGAAGACTTTGGTAAAGATCCTTGGGTTTACTCTCGGGTCTCCCTTTCTCTCTCTGTGTTTGTGTCAGATCGACACCCTCGAGCTTCGGCTCGTTGTGCTGACTGATGCTACACCACCCACCTCCAGCTTCTCACTCACACTTGACTCCAAAAAAAAAAAAAAAAAAAGGGAGGGGCAGGGGTTACAAGCACAAGCCCACGTGCTAAAAAGAAAAGAGAGAGAAAAAAGGCCGTGCCCAAACACGTAATAACAGAAACTACCTGCCCAGGTTTGTTTGGTTCACTGGTATCTCTGGTTTCTTTGAGTATTTCAGAGCTGCAGCTTCAGGTGCTGCTTTTGGGTCCAAACCCAGTGTGACTCTCTGTGTTTGGAGCGGGTCACACCGTAACACTGGACATGTCCAAACCAACGCACCTCTGCTCTCTGACCCAACTCCAAGATTCCAACCTGAGCTGTCCTCTTCATTATACTAATCTCTGATCCCTGTCCATCCTCAAGCCAAGCACAACCAACATCTCAGCATCTTTAACTTGACACCTCCAGCTCCGCCTCCTGTCTTTTTCGTCAGTGCCACTGTCTCAAACCCATACAACATAGCTGATATCACTACCGACCTGTAAACATACACGCACATCAAAATGGATATCAATTCTCAGATTCTTGCGTGTTCTATAACAAAATATGAACCAAAATATGGTCTAAACCATATGGCAGGTACATTTTATGCTTCAGCAGCTCTTCTGTGGGATGAAGGTGCGACAGACTAGGCTTTATCAATGAGCCACATGACCCTGTCAGTAGTTCATGTATTGTCCTTCCTTATGTTTGAGCTCTTTTTCTCTGAGATCCAGTGGAAGCTCCATAGTCCTCACTCACCCATAAATAATGATGCCTGTACATCACTCAACCTGCAGAGGTCATGACCTTTCTCTCAGCTCCAGTTGTTCTAAAGAAATTTGTGAGGGAAACAAGAGGTTTCACTTGGAACGGTGGTCCTTTCACTGTTTATCAAAGGAAACTCAATCATCTGTAACTATGGCAACCCAGTCAGCTGGAAGGAGGCTATTTTGGAGTTGGGAGATATAAACAGAAACTGTGCAGGTAAAGGTGTGCATATTTTATATATTTTCATTTTATAGATCTGATTGACCCATAAAATAGAAAAACTGGCCCATAGTTTTTTTTTTTTTTAAGTTGGCACTTAAAACAGGGTTTTTGCATAAAGGAGGGAACGTAGAACCTGCTGTTTTAAGTGTTATTTGGTTCCTACTAACACTCAAAACTTCTAGACTCAACTAGAGGCTCTAATTATATGACTGCAGACATACATTCATTTATTACATTAATTTAAATGTAACTAGAGAAATTAAATCATCATCAACATGTGTTCATGGATTTTTTCATGAGATTTCCTGGTTTAGTGATACATGTCCAGTGTGTGTTTGTTATTATAGAACAGATGATAAACTGAAGTTAGTTCATGTTCACTGTATTTATTAATGGGTTTATTCTGTGTGTTTGAGGTGTAGAGTCTCCTGCTGTTGTTTCTGTGTGTTTACTGAAGACGGTGATTTATTCCATCATTCTGATCATCATGCTGTCTGCGGTCATCACCATTCACGCCAGAGCAAGACCCACCAAATCATCTTAATCGACATTTATGTTGATACACACCTCAGTATGCCAGAGTTACTCTGGTGTTTTCATAGTCTAATATGAATCTGTTATTATAATCGTCTCTGTAACAGTATCTAACTTACTGTCCCAACACACTGCTTTTAGAGAGCTGTATCAGCAGACTCCATCAGAGTAGCACTACAAACTGGCTGACTGTAAACTAAATAACCAACAAAGGACGTTCAGGTTAATCTGTCAATTGGTTAAAGAAGCTGAGATGAACTTAGTTCATGTCTGCGACCAAATCACAGGCTGATGTTATCTATGGAAACACTCATTGCTGTATTTTATCTGTTTTTTCTGTTATTTTGTATTACTCATTGAACCTGTCTGCATGCACTTCTGTCTGGAATTTAACTTCAGCCTCACCTCCTCATTGTAACGTGGCGTGGTACTGGAGGGACGTCAGGTCAGAGCCAAGAGAGCTAGAACAGAAGTTTATTACTATTATGACAAACAAACAAGACATAGGGAACGTGGGGACTGCAGTTCTACACATGAAACCCTATGACTGGGGAACTAGCCATTCCAGAGACTAAGAGGTCTACTACTAGGCGACCTATACCAGTCATAGACACCAAGTTTACACAACCACACAAAGTTTACACAACCACCACCCGCTACGCCGTGAGGTTCGACCTACCGAGCGAGTCGCGCCTGTTCTGACTCCATCGGGCCAAATAGTCAGCCCAATGATGCACACCCCACCGCAGGGGCTCAGGTGCTTAGTCAGAACAGAGCTTCTAGCGCACCCTAAACACCTTTGTATGTGACCGAGAGCGCCAGCGCAATGCCCAAACCACACCACACGACAGAACCTAGTCGGGTTCCCGCAAGGCCGCTTCTCCCCGGACTGGCGCCGGGTTCATCCGGCCTCTGAACTGATTCGTGCTGGTGTCTTTTGCCCTTTCCTTGTCTGGGCCATACTGGTCGCTAGCCCGGCGACGCAGTGTCCCATCTTCTGGTTTCCACGTTGAGAGTTCCCGTGGCTTCTCCCAAACGCTACCTTGTTTTGGGTTTGCTGAGTTGCGGGGCGAGTCGATGCTAGGGGCCTGAAGGCAGCTGCTCCCTGCATTCGTTACCAAGCTTCTCCGCTGGACTGTTCTCCCCGGATGCTCTGTTTCGGCTGCTCTCTGGGTTCCAGGCACTGGTGTCGGAGAAGAGAGTAGAGATCGATGAGGGGGCCACCGCACTATGCTCTGACCTGGTTTTCTAGCTCGGTGAGCTTGCTGGTTCATGACAGGGCCTCCTCTGCCTGCCTGCAGAGCCGGCGTTTCGGTCCTGGGCACCACCCTGTCTCAGCCTGTCCTGCACTGATGCACTGCTCTCCATTGTGGCTTTGGTTTACCCAGATTTCTCCTGAGTGGTTGAGTCTCAATCCTCCGTGTTATCCAGCCTCCACGATCTGGTTTCTCTGTTCCTGTCTTCTCAGTCCCTTTCTTTAAAACCTCACAGCGTGTATCTTGAATCGAAGGACTCTTTTCCTTCCTCTGGTCCTTCGAGACCGGCGTCACCTGTGGTATACGTTCCTCGGTCAGCTGATGGTAGAGTCCTGTCAGCAACTCCTCCTGTTCAGCAAACTGGCGACATTGCAGCTGATCTGCTCACTCCTCGAGGTGGGACTCGCCTCTGTGCCACACGGCCCGATCCTCACCGCCCACTCTGACTGACTTCTGCAAGCACTTCGCAGCATGTTTACGCCTTTGACACTCTGTCCTTGCTGGTCCCGGTCTCCACCTCCGAACCTCCCTCTGATGACCACCTGTTGCCCAGCCGGCCTCTTTTGAAGACAGACCCGCTGGTGCACTCCAACAGCCTGAATGACGGCTGCAGCTTTGTTCATAGCATTGAACATTTTTTCGCACTAAATAACCTCTAAAGCTGCCTGATGACGCTGACTTTCTCAACACCTGAAATCTTTACATGTTCGCTTGCCCTTGATGTAGGACCGAAACATCTTTGAAATGAAGATATTGACCTTTCCATGGCCTGGGTACTTTGTTAACTCCCCAGGTGTCTTCTGAACGAGCCTGAATCAGGAAGCTGGCCTGGATGGTGCAGGATCACAGCCCTTCTGACTCCTCTGACCTCTGAAGCAGGCTTGCAGGAACATTGCAGCGGAGCGCAATGTCAAAAACTCCTCTGTTTTCTGGCTTCACGTGTGAACGATAATTTCAGCTGGATTGCAACAACAGTCTGTTTGATGTATGAGTATCGTGTCTTGAGCCCAGTGTGCCCTGTAATCCTTTGTATAACTGTGCAGCCTGGGTGCTTCAGTTTCAGAGTCTGTCTGGTCTTCATCCTCGGAATGCAGCTTGTGGTGAACAACAGCAGCCCCTTTTTCTCCTTCTCAAAGACTTCATTTCTGCCTCTACACTTTACTAGCTTCTATAACATCGCTGAACCGCCTTGGCTGCCTACAGTAGCTTCAGGTAGTACTTTCTGTTTATGTGTTTCACCAGCCTGAACGGTTACAGCCTCATGTTCAATTCTCCTTTGTACCCGAACTTTCTTTAAACTTGCCACTAACCTGGAGCTGCTCCTTCTGCTTTCTGTGTAGCAGATGGCTTCATGTGAGCTGCGCTTAGATCGACTTTGATGCCGCTCTTGCTGCTAAGGGCCTTGGTCGATTTCCGCCGCGCGATGCAGGAAGTGGTCTCCACCTCCTCCTGCCTCTGCGCCCGAACTGCCTTTCCTTTGCCATTGCTCGCTCTCTTGTTGCGGGTGGCCTCTTTGCATTCCTCTGGTGGACGCTGTAGTCGCATGCAGGGCGCTTGTGTGCGCTCGTGTTATGCGGGCGCGCTGGGGACGCCAGGCTGTCGCCAGAACACGGAAAGACGCGCTTGCTACCAACCTCTGTGGCATTCGCGCGGGTCGCGGTTCCTCTCGCTATCAGCTGCGCTACGCGCCGCTGGCGACTGTGGTTGCTGATACGGCGGCGTGGTGGCGCCGCATGTCGCGCGGTGCGCAGCGGGCTGAGCGCCGCGCTGTCGCTGCGCGCGCGCTGAGCGCCAGGCTGTCGCGCGTGCGCGCTGAGGTCGTGCTGCCGCCAGAACACTGAAAGCGCTTGCTACCAACCCTTGTGGTGAATCGCGCTGGCCGGTTCCCGCCAGCGCAGCTGCACGCGACGCCTTTTCGATGATCGCGTTACTGGCGCTGGCGGCGCCCGCGCCTCTGGCGCTGAATCTCCTGACCGCGGCGCGCGTTGGCCTGCGCTCCGCTGCTGCTGAGGCGCTTTTGGCGCGGGTTGACGTGCCAGGGCCTGCTGGCGAGGCGCTGGCGCGCCGTGCTGGCGCTGTGCCTCGCTGAGGCGCTACGGCATGGCTGGACGCCTGTGCTTCCTCGCAAGGAGGCGCTTTTGCGGGCGCAAGGGGCGCTGCTCGCTAGCGCAACGCCAGCCTTCAACGGCCTCCCCGCCTTTCCATGTCGCAGGCGGAAACACGCGTCCAGCGTGGCGAGATAGCGCTGTGCCTCTTTGTAGCCCGGAGATCAGCATCTGGGAACAAAGGCGAATTGATCCTCATAAGCTCGGGATCTGGGATGATATTTAGTGGGAGTAGCTACATCGCCCTCTTCAGACGGGCGCCTAGCCCCTTTGCCGCGGGCTACGCACCTGTCGCACTTACCCTCATCGTCCAGATGCTCGCGGGAGGTCCAGAGAAGACGCTTCTGCCCCCAGGTCCTCATCAGCTGCAGCGTCCGCCGACAGCACTCGCTGCCGCCCACAGCACGCACTCCTGCTCGCCCTCGTGGCTCGTGACGTCCAGGTACTGGCGGCTCATTCTGTAACGGTGGCGTGGTACCGAGGGACGCTTGTGGTCAGGAGCCAAGAGTTTAGGCAACAGAAGTTTATTACGACAGTGACAAAACAAATAAGATATAGGGAACGGGACTGCAGTTCTACATATGAAACCCTATGACTGGTGAAACTGCAGTCTAGCCCTAGATACTAAGTGGTCTATATCAGGCACGTATACCTAGTCATAGACACCAAGTTTACACAAACGACACAAAGTTTACACAAACGACACAAAGTTTACACAAACGACACAAAGTTTACACAACCACCACCCGTTACGCGTAGGTTCGACCTACGACGAGTCGCATTTGTTCTGACTCACCGGGCTAAAGAGTCAGTCCCACGATGCACACCTGACTTTCGCAGGGGCTCAGGTGCGCTTAGTCAGAACAGAGCGCCTAGCGTACCCTACCTTATGTGACCGAGAGCGCCTCTAGCGTGCCCCAAAACACAACACACGTGACAGAGAGCGCTAGCGTAGCTCCACCAATACACGTGACACTCATCTACTGAGTCTTCCTTTTGTGTTACATTAATGTTGTATCCTATTTTACCACATAACATTTAACATTTAATATCATAAATATTTAAAAATATCATGTTCAGGTCTCTACTGCTGTCCATTTATCACTCTTTTCTTTCTGTGTGTATGTAGTGATGAGGGTGTTGGTCAGGCATGTGCATGTTAAAAGTTCATGGCACAGAAAAAAATGACAGCTAATTTCTTACTATAACAATCTGCTTTCTGGGCCTTTACTGGGTAAATATGATCTGTAATCTATATAAACTCCAGTCAAATACATCCAGATACAGCTCAGTGCCATCAGGTTTATCTCACACTCTTTCTCCAAGTGATCACTGAACAGGATCCAGTACCACCACAAGCATACTTTTATGGACTTTTTTTTTTGCAGAAATGATATTTAATGAATCTGGTGAGTCCAAAGTTTAAAGATTGGATCAGACAAGTGTTAGTTATGGTCCTTAAAAAGGGAAGGTTGTGTCATTCCAAAAAGGGAAGGGCTTTTAACAATAAAATTAAAATCAGCACAAACAACATTAGCATAATAAATAAAAGTTTATTTTCTTCTGCTGATTGCATTGATTCCAGTGTTATGTAAAAGTTTAAAATAATGTCATGTTAAATGGCTATATTCATTTACAGAGGTTCTTTTAAAGCCCAAGACTTTTGGATTAAACTGAATACTTAAGCAGTAAACCTTGAGAGGGAGTGTTTCCATGAATAACATCAGCCTGTGATTTTAGCCAGTCTGTGAAGCAGCTCTCTAAAGCAGCAGGAGTTAGACAGCTAGATACAGTTACAGAAAAGATTATAATACAAGATTTATAATAAACTATATATTTAGTGGCAGCGGTGGCCTAGTGGTTAGGGCGTTAGCCACATCAATGGAGGATCGGTTCCGAGAAGGTTGCCCTGAGGTGCCTTGAGCAAGGTGCTTGCCTCGGGCCACGCCCTCCCTGTGATGGGCTGGTGACCTGTCCAGGGTGTGTCCCCCGTCCTTCGCCATGTGTGCGCTGGGTTGGAATCCAGCGACCCAGCTTGGGAGAAGCAGCAGAAAATGGATGGATATACATTTAGTCTATTTACACAGACAACAGAGTAATCATATACTGATGTGTGTATCAACTTTAATGTGATGGCGATGATTTGGTTTTGTCTTGCTCTGACGTGGACGCATAACGAGACAGCATGATGATCAGAATGATGGAATAAATCACCGCTTTCAGTGAATACACAGAAAACAGCAGCAGGAGAACATACAATCTCAAACACACAGAACAAACCCATAATAAATACAGTGAACATAAATCACTTAGTTTATCATCTGTTCTATACAACAAACACAAATTGACATGTATCACTCAAAACTCTAATCTCTCTAGTAATGTTTAAATTATTATAAATCACATTTAAATCTGTGTTCATATAATAACAGCCACTAGTCAGACTAGAAAATGTATTCTATTCTTTTATTCTATATTATTTAAGTTCAAACTGTTTACAGCAGTGTCTCTAGACTCCCCTCCTCCAACTCTTACCCCTCCTCCCACTCTTCCTGAGGTCAAATCCTCAATTGAATAAAGTCCTTCTGCAGCGAGGCTGTCATTTCTATTTTCAGACATTTGATAAGAGACGGCTCCTTTTGTTACACAACTCGTTTGCTTTGCATTCTGGGCCTAAACGACCAGAAAAATTACTTTTTGAAGAAATGCTACTAAATGAAGCTGCTTAAATCCAGCAAGAGTATTCAAAGATCCAATGGACTGGGGCCATGTCACAAAACAGGGCCAGAGCCCTCTACCAGATGCACAATCAAGTGTTATCTTTTGTGTTTGTACTCCTGTGTGTCTGTAGGTGTGTGTGTGTGTTTGTGTGTGTGTGTGTGTGTGTGTGTGTGTGTATACACACTTCTTATCGCATAGTAGTCTTTAGAGCTCCCATCTCAAATGTCCTTCTTTCCAGCTGACTGCTGCTATGGTTACAGATGATGGAGTGATGGAGGGAAGCACCACATGCAGGTGATGCCACTTTTTTCTCGGTGAAATTTCTGAATACAGCTGAGCTGAGAGAAAGGCCCACACTGCAGGTGAGAGTGATGTTACAGATGGTCATTGCTCACCTGTGAGTAAGGACTGGAGCCCACTGGATCAAAGCCACACTACGCCACACACACACACACACACACACACACACACACATTGACACACACACACACACAGATGCAATCTCTCTTCCCTCTAAAGTTGTCAATAATTTTGAATTAGAATAACAAGAGACATTTAGCTTCTGAGTTTCATTTTGAGTTTCTTGGATTGCTTCTTTAAAATTTTTGTCCATTGTCCATTACCTGTATTTATCAATTCAATTTTTATTTCATTAAATTACTTACATTTTGATTTTAACTATTTTTTATACAAGTATTAAATGTTTTAAAAATAAATTAAATAAAGGTTTTACCGTAGTAACGCTTACTTCAATTATATTACACCATTAACACCATTACTGACCAGTTTTAACTTAATTTTCTTTGCAGAGCTTCATGTATTTCTTTCTCGTTAAATGTTTATACAGTAACATTAAAAAAAACTGTATTATACTTAACATTACACTAATTTCTTTGAAAATAATCTATTTTCATGACTATCTGTGCTACTTTCTGTGTAAGACTCAGACTTCCACAGCATGTTTGAATGTACAAATACAGGAAGGAACAGAACACAGCATTTTAAATAACAGTGTTGAGTCAGAACTGCATTTTCCTCTCCACTGAACGTATGTTCCTGTAAGACTCCACTAAACACAGTGAGTGTGTGTTCAGCAACATCTGTCTCCTCTTTTCACAACCGCTTTAGCTTCATACAGTCCACTATCAGCCTCTCTGCAGGTTTTCAGGGTCAGACTGGTAGGTTCCACTTCATTAAACTCCACTCTGTCTTTATAACTTTATAACTTTTTTTGTTACATTTATTTAGAAATATAAGAAAATGAAAAGTGAATGAAATGAAAGTGAAACAGCACAACACACAGTGAACTATAATGAAATGCAGCCTCTGTGTTTAACCCCTAAACACACGTGCAGCCCGGGGCAGGTATTTAAAGCACCCGGGGAGCAGTTATGGAGCTGGTACTTTGCAGCTGCAACCTAATGGTCTGGGATTTGAACCCACAACCTTCTGATCCTGGGACCATGTTCACACTAGACCCTTACGAACCGTTTGCTGTAAACACTTTTTAAATGAGTTTTAAGCACAGGAGAAAAATCCTTAATTTATCCAAAAACTAAACCTTAACAGAGGAGGTTCTAGTATTGATGGAGGTCCGCCCCATCGAGGACGCTCTCCTCCAGGAGTTTTCTCTGCTGCATTTCTTCCATATTCAGGGTTTCTGGTGTTTTTGTCAAGGAGCAGTGTGGATCAGACTTCACCAAATAGTACTCTAATGTGGACTTGCCTTTTCCTGCATTAGGAACTTCTTTTTCTTGAAATGTGAAATGATGTCATTTATCATCATGTTTATATCACTCTGTTCACAAGCGCCTTGTCAGGAGGTTCTTCTAAACATTCTGGCACTCTGCATAATCCAACAAACAATGAAATCATTCTTACATTTGATCTGAACAACTGAGTTATAAAAGAAGCCTGTGTTTATTCAGCTCATCTTCCGTTATAAAGATCAGGTGTGGAACAGTAAGGAGAATAAATCCATTTCAGTTTGTCACTAACAGATATCGAGTAAAGAAAGAAGGTTTAACAGTAAAATCTGATTCAGCAGATCATCACCACATGCAAACCTCAAACTCTCTTCTGTTTATCAGACCTGACTCAGTACCTGTACTTCATCAATAATCTACTCTATAGTGATGATCAGGGAATGTTTACCAGTGATTGAGATCAACGTGGAGAAAACAAAGATCAGTTTCATCGCAATCGCAGAGTGAATGAGTGACTTCATCTTTTGCACTGAAGGAGGAAACCTTAAAAAACTCCACACTTCCACACACTGGCTCAACTTCTGCAGGAATGATTACAAGTAAAAACACTTTTCTACACAAAAAGAAATCAATTTTAAAGAGCTGACTTAATTATTGACATGCATAACAGAAGCCAAACAAACAGATCTATTTTGACAAGGACGCTGATATCCTTCCATCCATCCATCCATCCATAAATCCATCCATCTGTATCCCAACCAAGCTAGTAGGGGTGCTGGAGATTTTCCCAGCCTTCACTGCGTAAAATGTGGAGAAACACACTAGGCAGGTTGCTACTGCATTGTAGGACATATTCTTTTATTCATTATTTATTATTGATTTAATGACATTTTTATGGCCCATGTATTTTATAACTCTTTCAATTGCTGGTTACATCTCACATCTCACAAAGGAGTTTATACAGAAGTTTGAGAGTAAAATAATAAATATCAAAGTCCAGGAGAGTATATGATATTAATGTTGGTAAACCATTAGCACTTTTTAAAATCAGCCTCCTAAATATCAGTTAATATCACCAATACCCAAACATGGTAATAAGCTGAACTAATGAGTCATGGTTGCTGTGGTTAGAAGACATGCAAGAGTGGCAGTAAAGTGGATTTTTTTCATGATAACATACAGTGTGTGGAGATCTAGTCTCCCTCCACTCACCAACTTTAATGCGTTTGTTGGTATTTTTTATTGTTAATGTTTTATGTTGTGTATAGCTAATCATTATAACTAATGCTTTCTGCTTCCCTGCTGTTTCTCCTGTCTGGCCATTTCATCTGTTGTAACAAATATCACACTTTATTCTGTTATTTGTTATTTACTCCTGATCGCATTGCCATTTCATGTTTCTCATTATTTCTGGTGATTTCTGGCAAATCAAATGAATGTTGTTTTATTGGAATCAGTCTGTAAAGTGTCAGAGCCCACTTTACTGAGCTGTACTGAGTTTATTGCTTAGTTCCCAGTGTGAGTAGTTGTTTTGTTTGCTGATGACAAAATGACAGGTTGGAAAATATGATGGAGACTCGCTCTCACACTGAATTAGCTCAGATGAACTTCTGTGAATGTTAATGTGTTAAAAGAGACAATTTGTCAGTAGCAGGAAGTAGGCTCGGGGGTAAGGAGTAAACTGAGCCTCATTACGCAAAACGAAACAGGAACTGAACAGAGAGCTGGACTATAATCATGAACACTGAGAACTAGAACATGTAGAAGAAAATGGAGAACGAGCAAACAGGGAATTACAGACAGAAGGCACTGACAAGCTACAGTGAACAACAGCTGTAAATTCAAACAACAACACACACAGAGCTACACAGCAGGACACCTGGACACAGGAGGCACCGCTATCCTCACCAGGTTTATAGGTAAAGCTATTTACAGCACACACAGAGCAGTGATGGGGACAGCACCTTGCTCAAAGGTACCTCGGGGCAACCTACTGGTCTTAATGGTGCTTTAGGGATGTAGGCATCTCCAGGGCTTGCCACTGCCTCTGACAACCTTTTATATAATAAAATAAATCTGAATTTAACTAAAGAAACTAAGTAAGAGCCGTCCAAGTACTGTCTTCTTCTTTTTCTTTTGGCTGCTCCTGTTTAGGGTCGCCACAGTGGATCAATCGTCTCCATTTCTTATGGTCCTCTGCATCTTCCTGCTGCCATCCAAGTACTGGAGTGATTATTTTGTTTTTTAGCCCTGACTGATGTAATGAGTATCTTTTCATTTCTTAAACAACCATGTCGAAAGGGTGACATCCAGTGGTCAAGAAAAAGATGTTATGCTGTTTCAGAAGGATCACAGTATTGGCCTGCATCAGGCAGAGGAAACAACTAAGGAGCTTGCTGAAACTACTAAAATTTCATTAAGAATGGCATTTATAATGTCTTAAAGACTTCTTGGCACGACTGAAATCCTGAAGGAAGGAATGTAGATCGGGAACAAACTCAAAGCATTGTGATCAGAGGTCATTTAACTATTTGATGAAATGAAATCATAAAAAATCAACAGCAGAACTCACTGCCATGAACTGAAAGAACTGGGACTAAACAGCTTTGAAGACTCAAGAGGTTTAATTTCAGTTTACTAGTGTGTGGAAGATTGGAACTCTCAGAACAAAGGAAAAAGGTCATGTGGTCTGATGGCCCAGACTTACGCCGACACTGCAAACTGAAAATGTTTCTGAGATATAAGGGCACAACTCTGAACTGCATTTCCAAAGATCTGTACAGACAGCATGTCACATCAAATTACCTATCAAAGCACAAAACACTAGCACAGCAAATACAATCACTTTTGAGTTAAAAAGAAAAAAAGACGAGCTAAGGAGCAGCATAGGTTCAGCTGGAGAGTAGACACAGCTCTATCAGAGTATTTAGAAATCCCAGTAAACTCTGTTAAAACATGTATGTCTTCAAGATGAAGGAATACAGCACAGTGTTCAGTATCCAGTGATCTAACAGCAGAGGATGGCAGTGGATCTACAACAAAGAATAAAACATCATGTATAAATACTTTACACTGATCTCATAAATACTTACTATAAATAACCAAGAAAAAAAATCAACTTCATATACGATAGAAAGTGACAAAGTGCGACTATTTTGCTGCTGTACTAAAGCAGAAACTTAATATCTGTGTGCTTTATTTGTGTTATTTTGGGATTTTTTAAAATAAATAACTAGTATTTTCATTTGCACGCTTTTCCACTATCGATCGATTTTGACCATAAAGAATCTAAATCATTTACATTTACATTTACGGCATTTAGCAGACGCTCTTATCCAGAGCGACTTACATGTCCTAATTACAAATGACAAATGTCCTCTGAGCAACTTGAGGTTAAGGGTCTTGCCTAGGGACCCAGTGGTGGTAGTGCTGGAGGTGGGATTCGAACCGGGGACCTCTTGATCCAGAGTTCCATAACCAAGTACCCTAGCACTAGACCACCGCCACCCCAAATCACTTCGAAAAGAACTAAAAATGTGTTAGTGCAATTTCATACTAATGTCATTACATGACAAAGATAATGAAAATCAATGAACAGAGAAGAGAGGGAGAGGACGGAGAAAAGTGTGTGTTGGAGTGTGACGCCCATGATGGAGAGCCATCGAGACAAGGATGGTTTTATTGAGTTAAAATGGTTTAATGCTCTCTGAATTATATTCACATCGCATGAGCTTCAGTTCATTGTGCACATAAACAGTCACTACAAATCTCCTTTAATGGGCTATCCATCCATCCATCCATTATCTGCCGCTTGTCCCAAACGCCTGGGGAGCAGTCCAATCCAGCACACAGGGCAAGGACGGGGGACGCACCCTGAACAGGTCGCCAGCCCATCGCAGGGTGGAGCGGGACGGGGACGGCACCTTGCTCAAGGGTACCTCAGGGCAACCCATGGGGAAGGGGTTCGAACCCCCGATCCACCGATCACGTAGGCCAACGCCCTAACCACTAGGCCACCGCTGCCCCTTTGCAGCCGGCCACTTTACTATTTTATACTTGAGTGAAGAAGCTGACTACTTCAGTTTCCAATTTGTTGAATATTTTTCTCAAAGGTTTCGACTTTAAGGAAAAGTGCACTTCTGCCATCCTCAAATAGGACTTCAATTTTTAATTTGCTGCTAGAATCAGGTTACAGACTGGGGTATATTCATCGAAAAGGGTGAATAATATAGAGGTCTGATTATTGTCCAGGCATGCTTGGCCAGATTTTAAAAAGAAAAGTAAATACATAAAAAAAGTATTTTTATATAAATTTATTCGGGTGGCACAGTTTTGCATCTGTGCGGAGTGTTCAGCACACACCTTTATCTGTACTTGTTCTTCCATCCTCGCATAGCCTCCTTCCGGCTAAGCATGTTGCTATGGTTACAGGTGATGATGTCATTTGTATAATACAAGGAAAGGACCATGCCTCTAGATGATGACACTTCACTCTCACAGGTTTCATGATCACAGCTGGAGCTGATAGAGAGGTCATGAACACTGCAGGTGAGAGTGATGTTGCAGGTATCATTGCTTTGCAGCAGAGCAAGGACTGGAGTTTCCACTGGATCTGATGTGCACACACACACATACACACACACACACACACACACACACACACACACACACACACACACACACACACACACACACACACACACACACACACACACACACACACACACACACACACAAACCACACTTTGAAAGTTGCATAACTAAATTATTTCACAATAAATGTCTTTCACATCTGTCTTTCATGATCTTTTAATATTTAATTTTTCATGATTTCTGTACAAAGCAAATTCTTGCATGAGCCAACTTAAATTTACAAATATGACCTATATGCTATAGGATCGCTTACAGTATGTAAATCGTGGTTCTTTTCTTTTCTGTGAGTTTGCATGTTCTCCCTATATCTGCATCAATTCTCCCACAGGTCCAACATCTTCACAATTGCCAAACAGGTGGGACTGAAGATGCTACACTGACTGTGTGAATCATGGTCAAGGCTGTGAGCGCCCAAGACTCACTAATGCATGAGGGGAGTGCAAGCTAGTGCCTCGGCTCTGATCCTGCACAGAAGAACCACTGCAGCAAAATTATGGGGCCAGCTGCAGACTATTCAGAATGCCCATGCTGTCCCTTCCACCCCTGACAGTGCCTTGGCATTAGACCCAAATCTAAACCATGGAGCAGTGGAAGAAGACTGCCTGAACTGATAAATCACATTTCAAACCTTAGATCTCAACAGCATGCACATTGTTAAATAAAGCGATAGAACAGAGTGCAGCATTTGAATAAGGTCTGACTGATAATTCCTTCAGACTCACTCAAGCAAACATGACAGTGTGTTCAACTGTGTACTTCGTGACCAGACGCTTTCGCTTTCATACAGTCCACTATCAGTCTTCTCTGCAGGTTCTTCAGGTCAGACTGTAGGTTCCTATTAATCTCCCCACTTGTCTTTATAACTGGGGTAGAGTTTCAATACTTTATATTCTTTTAAATATTTTAAACATTTGTAAGTTCTATTTGTAGTCCTCTGTTTATATCAGAGTAAGTTATTAGTTACAGTAAAACTATTTTACTTGCTTGTAAAAATAGTTTGAAGATCAGAAATGAAACTTGAGGTTTTGAAATGGTTCAGTGAACACACATGTACACACTTCTTTTTCGTCTTTCTCCATCTCCATCTTCTGTCCTCTGCGTCTTCCTGCTTCAAACCAACCACCTGCATGTCCTCTCTCACCACGTCCATAAACCTCCTCTTTGGTTTTCTCTTCCTCTCTTCCTGGCAGCTCCATCTTCAACATCCTCCTCCTAATATAATCCTTGTCTCTCCACTGTGTAAGAGCCCGTCCCCCCTGGGACACCAGGGGGAGCCAGACTGCTGTTGGGAGAGCAGCCAGTCAGGCCTGGTAACTGTGGAGTGCTCTCTCAGCCGCCCCTCCCATAGTTAAAACTTTACTTTCGTCCCTGGTCCTACAGTGTCTCTTGCCACTCACTGAGTTCCTACGGGAAAGCAAAGCAGTTGCACCTGCAAACAGTTACATTTTGTCCAGTGTCTTACGCTGTGTCACGAATTTCCAGAAAAGATCCAGCAGTGAAGAGTTACATTTTAATTGAATGTACAGTTCCTACAGACAGCCAGTAGACACGGTTAAATTTGAATCAAGCAGCTGCGTTTACAATTGAGAACTCTGTTGGATTCTCCGATTGAGAACCGAGGTTCGAGGAGTCAGTGATAAGGCGAGGAGGTTTTAAGCTATATCCAAGTTTATTAACAGAAGAGTAAATAGAGTTCTGCAAGATGTTCAAAAAGACTGGTCAGTGTTCCTCTTATGTTGAATCCTTTTTCTCACTTGCAAAGTTCAGAGTGTGCCTTTATCTGTCTCCGAGCTCTGGCGTTCTCCGTGGAGACACTCCAATTCAAGACTATGACCTTGTTTGGGTGTTTTTAACAAAGAAAGCGCTACTCAGAAGAGAATAGAGAACAGAGAAAAATAGAGAATATATGCGTATATATATAAAATAAGTAAGAAAGTAAAATCAAGCTACAATCCATCAACTCGATGGGAAACTGGATGGGGAGAAACCTTGAAATGCTGGTGGTGGATAAGACGGGGAGCCATCAGTGAAGAGGCCTGTCTACTGTTGGTGAAGTGGCAAGACGGGAAACTGAGGTCGAATCATGACATTGAATATTATTGGTGGAAACTTAAATGGGATGGATTTATAAATTTTAAAGGTGACTGAAATGTATTTAAAGATGGGATGAACATTTGGAGCTGCTCCTAATGGGACTTGGGTGCCTGCTGAAACTCTTCAGTAAAGTGGTTGTGCCGCATCTCTTTGACTTTGATTGATTTCTGACTTAGAAAAAGTTTCTGATTTGGGCTCAAACCTCAATTTTCCGTGACACCCCTTTATAAACAAAAGGAAACAGTGTAGACCTGCTGGGTCGTTTTAACGACACTGTAATTTGGTAAAGATCCTTGGGTTTACTCTCGGGTCTCCCTTTCTCTCTCTGTGTTTGTGTCAGATCGACACCCTCGAGCTTCTGCTCGTTGTGCTGACTGATGCTACACCCCCTCTGATCTTCTCCAGCTTCTCGCTCACATTTCACTAAAAAAAAAAAGGCATGAAGCAATAAGCTCACGTGCCAAAGGAAAATAAAGGTCATAAGCACAAACACGTGATAATAGAAACTACCAGTTTTGAGGGTTTGTTTTGTTCTGCTGATATCTCTGGTTTCCTTGAGTATTTCAGGTGCTTTTGGGTCCAAACCCAGTGTGGCTCTCTGTGTTTGGAGTGGGTCACAACGTAACACTGGACATGTCCAAACAGACGCAACCCTGCTTTT
Source organism: Hepsetus odoe (assembly GCA_017165825.1). Lineage (NCBI taxonomy): Eukaryota > Metazoa > Chordata > Actinopteri > Characiformes > Hepsetidae > Hepsetus > Hepsetus odoe. The sequence goes on from CM029387.1 coordinate 4,619,623, forward strand.
TCTAACTTTGTCTCTAACCTGATCTGTCCCTTTAAAATACTCATTTCTAATCCTGTCCATCCTCGTCAAACACAACGGAAATCTGAGAATCTTTAACTCTGATACTCCAGCTCCGCCCGTCTTTAGTCAGTGCCACTGGGTCTCCAACCCGCAACATAGCTGGTCTCACTAACACCGTAAACACACACGCACATCAAAATGGGATTTGAATTTCTTTGATCCTTGCACACGTTGTAAAACAACTATTGACTCATCCATATGGCATGTACATTTTAAGCTTCAGCAGCTCTTCTGTGGGATCAAGCTGTGACAGACTAGGATTTATCAATGAGCCACATGACCCTGTCAGTAGTTCATGTTTTGTCCTTCCTTTGGTAGTTTGTAACCACTCAGTGGGACCAGCACAGTCCTGGTCGTCACAAAGTCACTTGGTCCTTATGTTTGAGCTTTCTTTACAAGCTACTAAATCAGCTTCAAGAAAATTTGACAAGAGAGTGAGTGTTATTCACTTCACCTGTCAGTGGTTTTAATCTTATGTCTACTTGCGAGATGATTTTAAGCCTTGAGCTCTAAAGTTCTAAAGTGGCCCATAGTTTTTTCTTTTATGACACTTCCTAGAACTACATAAGCTTGCCAGGTTTTTAATAAAGGGAGTGAAATGTGAACCTGCCGCTTTAAGTTTTGTTTGGTCTTACTAACACTCAAAACTTCTAGATTAACTAGAGCTGTTATTATACGACTGCAGTCATACATTCATTTATTACATTAATTTAAATGTAACTAGAGAAATTAAATCATCGTATATGTGTTCCATGGATTTTAATTAGATTTCCTGGTTTGGGGTGATACATGTACAGTGTATGATTACATTATAGAATATGATGATAAACTGATGAGTTTATGTTCACTGTATTTATTAATGGGTTTATTCCTGTGTGTTTGAGGTGTAGAGTCTCCTGCTGATGTTTCTGTGTGTTTACTGAAGACGGTGATTTATTCCATCATTCTGATCATCATGCTGTCTGCGGTCAATACCGTCTACGCCAGAGCAAGACTGACCTGCCACCTTTAATCATACTAATGCTACACACATCAGTATGTCAGAGTTATTCCTGGTGTTTTCATAGTCTAATTTGAATCAATTATTATAATTGTCTCTGTAACTGCATCTAACTTACTGTCCCAAAACACTGCTTCTAGAGAGCTATACTTCACAGACTCTTGTCATCAGAGTAGTAATTAAACTGCTGACTGTAAACTAAATAAACTGGAATCAAAGGACATTCGGGACATTCTGAGACACTCTATTGCTGTATTTTATTGTTTTTTTGTGTTATTTTTTATTGCCCACATGAACTCGTCTGGGTTTTCTAATTTCTGTCTGGAATTAAATCAGCAATAACTTAAACAATAACCAACAATATGGTTTAACTTTTAAATAATAAACAATAATGTTGTATCCTATTTTACCACAAACATTACATGCTTTAAAAACATGTCTGAAACTTCACGGCTGTCCATTTATCACTTTTTCTTTTCTATATGAATGTGGGGTGCTGTATTGTACAGTATGTTTAAAGTTCATGCTACAGAAAAAAAAATCATGATGACTAATTTTACCATAATAATTGCCTCAATATTCGAATATGATCTAAATCATAGCAAACTCAGTCAGCCACATCCAGATACAGCTTCAATGCCATCAGGTTTATCTACACCTTCTCCAAGTTACTACTACTGGAACAGGATCCAGCACCACCACAAACATACTTTTTTTTTCTTGCAGAAATGTTGTTTAACGAATCCAGTGAGTCCAAAGTTTGAAGATTAAACCTGACAAGTGTCAGTTATATCCCAAAAGGGAAAAGCTTTTATCAATATATTAGACATTATTATTCCTTTGAAATAGATGCAAAACTCACAATGAATATGATGTTATGATGGCATTGAGTTTTACCTGGATGTGGCTGACTAGGTTGCCATGGCTACAGTTAATGTTTACCAAGAATGGTAGAATGTGGTTTATTCTGGTAAAATAAAGCGTTTATGATTTTCTTTTTTTGCATGGAATTTCTACACACACTAGCCGGACCACCACCCTGACCACTACATACTCTGCATACAGAAGAGAGTTATAAATACACAGCAGTGTGAATGACTTATACCAAGATAAAAACATGTGATAAAAAAATAAGATACAAATTAGTAACAAAAGAAGACTCAGTAGACCAGAAGTGAGGCCGAAGTTTATTTCCAGACAGAATTAAAGCCAGGCAGGTTTTAGTAAGAAACTTCAAGCTAGTAGAGAAAAGAAAATAAAATACACTGAAAACAAGACCTTAAAAAACTAATTATTAATTTAAAATATATTTATAATAATTTATAATACATTTATAATATATTTATTACTGAGTGCTCTGGGGCCAGCCCTGCTCTAGTTCTTGGTTCTTTCAATATTTTAGGCTGAAAATCAGTGTTAAAGCTGTTTACATGGACAGAAGGGTTTTTGTTAGCACTAAATTAAAATCAGCATAAAACAACACAATATAATAAATAAAAAATTATTTGCTTCTGGTTGATTGCATTGATTCCAGTATTATAGTAAAAGTTTATAAACAATATCACATTAAATGCAATACATTCATTTAATTTTTTATACCCAAGACTTTTGTTCATTTCTGAATACTTAAACAGTAAACCTTGAGAGAATGTTTCCATGAATAACATCAGCCTGTGATTTTAACCAGTGTGTGAAGCAGCACTCTTAAAGCAGTGTGTCAGAGCAGTAAATTAGACACAGTTATAGAGTAGATTATAATAAGAGCTTTATTATAGACTGTTTATTTAGTCTATTTATAACAGACTAATATCAGAGTAACTCTCTGACATACTGATGTGTATCAACATTAATGCATTAAGATTTGGTCAGTCTTGCTCTGACGTGACTTGGTGATGACCGTAGACAGCATGATACCAGAATGATGGAATATTCACTGCCTTCAGTAAATACACACAGAACAGCAGCAGGAGATTCCTAGACCTCAAACACACAGAATAAACCCATTAATAAATACAGTGAACATAAACTCACTTCAGTTTATCATCTGTTCTATAATAACAATCACACACTGGACATGTATCACTAAACTAAGAAATCTACTTAAAATATATGAACACAAAATGCTTTAGAAATGTTTAAATTAATGTAAAACTAAAATGCTGTTTGTATTCATATAATAACAGTCTGTAGTCTGATTAGAAATTTTATTAAGTAGGAGCCAAAACCACTTCTCAAACTGACAGTTTGTCCACTGTTTATTCTGTTTACAGCAGGTTCTAGACTCCCTCCTCCAACTCTTACCCTTAAGTCCTTCTGCATGAAAATGTCATTTATTTCGAGATTTGACAGCATTGGCCTTTTTGTCCCACAACTCTGCCTATTTTGTATTCTCGCCCATACGTTGTTACTTTTTTTTTTTTTTGAAGAAATGCTGTTAATTGAAGCTGATTCTAAACTCAAAGTGAGGGGTTTTAAGATCTGATTGGATCAGCCAATTTTCAGTAAACTAAAAGAAGTGCCCTTTGGCCAGATAGCCAATCAAGTCTTATTTTTGTGTTTGTGTGTGTTTGTGTGTGTGTGTGTGTGTATATACACACTTTCATTTGTACAGTTTCTTTTAGAGCTCCCCATCTCCAAAATACCCTCTTTTCTTCAGCTGACTGCATGGTTACAGATGATGGTGTTGCATTCACAACAGCAAAGCACCATGCATGCGCAGGTGATGCTGATCTATTTCCTCTCAAATTTCTTTATTACAGCTGGAGCTGAGAGAAAGGTCACGACCTCTGCAGGTGAGAGTGATGTTACAGACGTCGTTGTTCAGTAATGACTGAGCCTGACTGGATGTTCTCAAAATAAATTAGCAAAGTGTTTTTACTGCAGTAATGTTTATTTCACTATACGTAGTGGATTTACCACCCTTACCCCTGACCAATTTTGAGCAAACTTAACTTTAATGTATTTCCTTCTCATTAAATGTTTTTATAGTAACATTATAAACTGTATTATAACATTATAAAGTGTAATATTCTTTAAAAACTGTATTATGCTGAAAATTACACTCAATTTCTTTGAAACTAATCTTTTAATGACTATCCATGCTCTCTTTCTGTGTAAGACCTAGATCTCCACAGCATGCTCTTGAATGTGGTCAAATACAGGAAGGAACAGAACACAGAACACATTCTTAACAGCAGTGTTGAGTCAGAACTGCATTTTCCCTCCACTGAACGATGTTCTGTAAGACTCACCAAACACAGTGAGTGTGTATTCAGTAACAACTGTCTCCTTTTCAGCAGACGCTTTAGCTTCATACAGTCCACTATCAGTCTCCTGCAGGTTCTTCAGGGTCAGACTGTAGGCTTACATGGCTAAACCTCCACTCTGTCTTTTTATAATTTGGGGCAGGTATATATGAGTAACTGGTTTATAAAATTGTAAAACATTAGTTTTGTTAATTTTCCATCAGAATGTAGTAACTCCGGTACAGGATGCTGCACTTCAAGCTGAACAGAACCTCTAACTAGAGCAGACACTTCACCGCACACTGTGAAGAGAACAAATATAAAATCATTTGATTATTTTCGAATTAATCATATTTTGTTACATTTATTTAGAAATATGAAAATCTCTTTGGTAAATAAAGTGAAACAGCACAACACACAGTGAACTATAATGAAATGCAGCCTCTGTGTTTAACCCGTACACACACGCATACAGCCTGGGCAGGCCAAAGCACCCGGGAGCAGTGATGGGGATGGTACTTGCTCAAGGCAACTACTGGTCTGGGATTCGAACCCACAACCTTCCGATCCTGGGACCTAGTTCACACCAGACTCCCGCCGGACTGCCTGGCTGTAAACACTTTTTAAATGAGTTTTAAGCACAGGGGAAAAATCCTTAATTCTTAAATACTTAATTCTTAACAATCCTTAATTTATACCAAAACTAAACCTAAACAGAGGAGGTTCTAGTTTTGATGGAGGGTCCGGCTCAGACTTCAGGTGGATCAGACTTCACTATATAGCACTCTAATGTGTGATTTGCCTTTTCCTGTATTAGAACGTTTCTGAAATGAAATGACGCTATCGCTCATCATGTTTATCACTCTCTTCGCGAGTGCTTTTTCAGGGAGGTTCTTCTCAAAAACATTCTGACACTTGTTCCATTTTTACACGACGGCTTTCATTGCATCACTTTTTATAAGCAAACAGAAGAAACTGGGAGACGGATGGAGAATGGGGGGGAATCACTGAGGTGTACTGTGAACCGGAGGGAAATCATTGCCAGAGCTTAACACAAACAGAATGTGTGGTCTTGAATAGAACAACTTCTTTGATCAAACCCAATTCGTAATGCAGTGTTCAGAAATGTTTGCACCTGAGGTCTTAATTGTGTTTAATTTTAGAATAATGAAAAGTATGTTTCAGAGTAAACGTGCGAAGTGAGTAAAATAAAGTCACGTGTAAAAGTTTTTCAGCTTTAAAAGGGGTTCCACTGTTAAAAAAGAAACTGGTGTAAAGATTGAAACTGCTGGTCCTAACTCAGGGACAGTGAGACTGACTGTAAACCTTCATACGTAATATTTCACAGTTTAACATGACTTCACTGTTTAAACAAGATTACAATCCAACAAAACTAAGAAATCATTCTTACATTTGATCTGAACAACTGAGTTATAAAAGTGGTTTGTGTTTATTCAGGTCATCTTCCTCTTATAAAGATCACTGTGTGATGAACAGTATGAGAATAAATCCTGCTTCAGTTTATTAACAGATAATGAAAGAAGAAACATGTTTAACAGTTAAATCTGATTCAGTAGATCATCAACACATGCAAACTCCTCAAACTCTCTCTGCTGTTCATCAGACCTGACTCAGTACCTGTACTTCATCATTAATTCAGCTCTAGTGATGATCAGTGAATGTTTACTCGGGATTGAGATCATGGTGAGAAAATCAAGATCGCTTCACACATTGCAGAGTGAATGAGTGACTTCTTCTTTTACACTGAAGGAGGAAACTTTAAAACACTCCACACTTCCTCACACCGGTTCACCTTCTGCAGGAATTATGAAAAGTAAAAACACTTTTCTGAACAAAAAAAATCAATTTTAAATGGTAGACTTTGTTATTATCATATATCAAAGTAGCCAAACAAGCAGATCTATTTTGAAAAGGACACTGTCATCCATCCATCCATCCATCCATCCATCCATCCATCTGCATCACAACCAAGCTAGTAGGGGTGCTGGAGATTTTTTACTGGGTAAAAGGTGGAGAAACACACTGCGCAGGTTGCTACTGCATTGTAGACATATTCTTTTATTCATTATTTATTATTGATTTATTGCCATTTTCATGCATACATATATTTATTATTCTTTCAATTGCTGGTTACATCCTCACATCTCACAAAGGAGTTTATACAGAAGCAGGAGAGTAAAATAATAAAGTCACTCAAAAAGTCCAGAGAGCATATGACATTAACACTGGTAAACCATTAGCACTTTTTAAAAATCAGTCTCCTTTAAATATCATTAAATATCAATTAACAGCCCATAAACATGATAGTAAGCTGAACTAATGTGACAGTCATGGTTGCTATGGTTATAGAAGACATGTAAGAGTGGCAGTGAAGTGCATTTTTCTCATGATAATATATAGCCTGTATCTAAGCCTCTTTCATTCTTCACAAATAAATATCACGCTATTCTGTTATTCTGTTATTTGTTCTGATTCATTGCCATTTCATTTTTTTCATTATTTCTGTGTTTTTCTGGGGCAAATTAAATGAATGTTGTTTTATTGGTATCAGTTCGTAAAGTGTGTCGAGCCTGACTTCTTCACTGAGCTGTACTGGTTTATTGGTTAGTCTAGAGTGTGAGTAGTTGTTTTGTTTGCTAAGGCCAAAATGGCAGGCTGCTGGCCATATTGATCAGAGGATCGGGGGTTCGAACCCCTTTCCAATAGGTTGCCCTGAGGTACCCCTTGAGCAAGGTGATGTTTCCATCTCGCTCCTCCCTGTGATGGGCTGGGCACTGTCAGGTGTGTCCTCCGCTCCTTCGCCTCTGTGTGCGCTTAAGGATCAGCACTCATCGCGACTGCTCGGGACAAGCTGCAGAAAATGAAGCATGAAAATTAAATCTGAATTTAACTAAGGGGCAGTGATGGCCTAGTGTTTTTTATTGGAGCTAAAAAGGTTTAATGCTCTCTGAATTATATTAACATGGCATGAGCTTCAGTTCATTGTGCACATAAACAGCCACTACAAACCTCTGTTGATGGGCTGCTTTTACTTTTTCATGTACTTTTACTGAAGAAGCTGATTACTTGTTTCGGTTGTTGATTACTCTTCCATCCTTAATTAAGACTTCAATTTATAATTTGCTGCCAGAATCAGGTTACAGACTGGGGTAAATTCATAGAAAAGGGTGAATAATATAGAGGTCTGATTATTGTGCATACGGCCAGATTTTAAAAAGAAAGTAATACATAAAAAATTTCTATTTTAAATAAATTGATTCGTGGCATAGTTTTGCATCTGTGTGAGTGTGTCTGAGCACACACTTTTATCTGCATTTGTTCTTCCATCTTCAAGACAGCCTCCTTCCGCTAACGTGCTGCTATGGTTGCAGATGATGGTGTCATTTGTATAATATACAGCATCATGCTCTAGATGACACACTTCACTCTCACAGGTTCTAAGGGGATCACAGCTGGAGCTGAAAGAGAGGTCACGTGAACATTGCAGGTGCTGCAGGTATCATTGCTTTTCCGCAGAGCAAGGACTTGAGCTTCCACTGGATCTGATGTGCACACACACACATACACACATACACACACACACACACGCACACAAATACAAAACAACTGCAAGTCTTTCTACATCTTTAATACGTACCTTTTCATGATTTTGTATGAAAGAAAATTCTGTATGAGCTAACTTCAAATTTACAACATGACTCATATGCTATAGGATCGCTTTTTGTTAGTATGTGTAACTGTGTGGTTTTTTTTCGTGGAGTTTGCATGTTCTCCCTATATCTGCATCAATTTCTCCCACAGGTCCAATGATCTTCACACCACATCAGGTGGACTGAAGATAGCACTGACTGTGTGGACCATGGTCACATGTGAGCGCTCAAGACTCACTAATGCATGAGGGGGAGGTGTTAGTGCCTCTATTCTGATCCCACAGAAGAACCACTGTAGCAAAAATTATGGGGCTGTGTAGCTGCAGACCATTCAGAATGCCCATGCTGTCCCTTCCACCCTTGAAAGTGTCTTGCTATTAGACCCAAAACTAAGCCACGGAGCAGTGGAAGAAGACTGCCTGAACTGATAAATCACATTTCAAACCTTAGATCTCAACAGCATGCAATACTGTTAAATGTGCTGATAGAACAGAGTGCAGCAGCTTAATATGTCCACTGATACTCTTTCAGACTCACCAAACACAGTCAGTGTGTGTTCTGCAACAACTGTGTCCGTGTCTCCAGACGCTTTCGCTTCATACAGTCCACTATCAGTCTACTGCAGGTTCTTCAGGGTCAGACTGTAGGTTATATTATTAATCTCCACTCTGTCTTTATAACTGGGGTAGAGTTTAATACTTTTATATTCTTTAAATATTTTAAACATTTGTAGTTCTATTTGTAGTCCTCTCTGTATAGTATATCAGAGTAAGAATAGTTACAGTAAAACTATTTTTATTTGCTTGTGTAAAACATTGAAGATCAGAAATTAAACTTGAGGTTTGGAATGGTTAAGAACACATGTACACACTTCTATTTTTTTCCTTTCCATCTCCATCTTCTGTACTCTGTAGCCTTCCCTGCTTCAAACCAACTACCTGAATGTCCTTCTCACCACGTCCATAAACCTCCTCTTTCTCTCTTTCCTCTTTCCTGGCAGCCCACCTTCAACATCTCCTGATATAACCCTGTCTCTCCTTGTGTGGCAGAGCCCTGCCTCACAAGATTTAGGGGAGCCAGACTGCTGTTGGCAGTCAGGCTCCGTAATCAGGAGTGATTCCTTTCAGCTGCCCCCTCCCCTATAGTAAAAATCTCTTTACTTTCATCCCTGTCCTACAGTGTCTCACACCACTGAGTTCCCACGGGAAAGCAAGCAGTTGCACCTGCAAACAGGTACATTTTGTCCAGTGTCTTACGCTGTGTCATGAATTTCCAGAAAAGATCCAGCAGTGAAGAGTTACATTTTTAATTGATCAATAGTTCCCACAGACAGCCAGTAGAAACGGTTAAATTTTGAATCAAGCAGCTGCGTTTACAATTGAGAACTCGATGGGAAACTGGATGGGAAACAACCTTGAAATGCTGGTGGTGGATAAGACGGGGAGCCATCAGTGAAGAGGCCTTTGTCTACTGTTGGTGAATTGATAAAGACGGGGAAACTGAGGTGTTAATCATGACAGCATTGAATATTATTGCTGGAAAACTATTAATGATGGATGTATGTAAATTTTAAAGGTGACTGAAATGTATTTAAAGTTGGGATGAGCATTTGGAGCCCACTGGACCCACTGGACCATGCCTGCTGAAACTCTTCAGTAAAGTGGTTAAGCAAGATCTCTCTGACTTCGCTAATTTCTGACTTAGAAAGTTTTTGACTTGGCTCAAACCTTGCAACGGTATAGGTGGCTGACAACGCTGAGCCAGGAGTTCGGATTATAACTTTATTTACTATATTTACAAAACAAGATCAAAGGACTGCAGTTCAATAATAAAGGAACTGCAGCCTAAACCAAATTACCTAGATTACCAAATACCAAACCACGCACGTGTGTAGGCTGAGCCAAGAATGAGAGTCAGCGCCTGTTCCTGACCTCATCGGGGCTTGAATAGTCAGCTCACGAGGCACAATTCTGGGTGCCTTCATTAGCTCAGGTGTGCTCAGTCAGAACAGAGCGCCCTCTATCGTTCCCAAAACACACTTCATCCGTGTCAAACCTCTATTTTCCACGACACCCCTTTATAAACAAAAGGAAACAGTGTAGACCTGCTAATGCTTATTGACACTGTAATTTGGTAGCATCCTTGGGTTTACTTCTCGGTCTCCTCTTCTCTGTGTTTGCGTCAGATCAGCACCCTCGAGCTTCGGCTCGTTGTGCTGACTGATGCTACACCACCGCAGAGCTTCTCCAGCTTCTCGCTCACACTTCACTCAAAATAAAAAGGCATGAAGCAATAAGCTCACGTGCCAAAGGAAAATAAAGGTCACAAGCAATAACACGTGATAATAGAAACTACCAGTTTTGAGGGTTTGTTTTCCACCCGTTTTCGGGTTCTGCTGGTATCTCTGTCATTTGAGTATTTCAGGTGCTGCAGCTTCAGGTGCTGCTTTTGGAGTCCTAACCCAGTGTGACTGTGCTCTGGAGCGACACACTGCAACACTGGACATGTCCAAACCACCCAACTCCTGCTTCTCTTCAATCTTGTCTCCAAGACGCCTAACCTGATCTTCTCTGATATTCTCCTATTTCTAATCCTGTCCATCCTCGCCACACCCAACGAAACAGCATCTTTTAACTTGACACTTCCAGCTCCGCTCTCCGTCTTTTTCATCAGTGCCAATTTTCCAAGCCATACAAATATAGTTGGTCTCACTACTCATTCTGTAAACACAATACGCATATCAAAATGATATTAGGCTCTCAGATCCTTATGCAATAGTAAGTTACAACAAAAATATGGACTCATCCATATGGCAGGTACATTTTATGCTTCAGCAGCCTCTTCCAGGGACTACAAAGGGACAGACTAGGATTTATCAATGAGCCATATGACTCCTGTCAGTAGTCTGCTGTTTTGTCCTTCCAGAAGTTTTCGAACTACAAGTGAGACCAGTAACAGTCCTGACAAAGTCACTTGGGTCCTTATAAGTGTTTGAGCTTCTTTTGCTGCTACTAAATAAAATGAGCTTCAAGAAAATTTGACAAGAAATTGAATGTTATTCACTTCACCTGTCAGTGGTTTTAATCTTAAGTTACTTGCAAGATGATTTTAAGCCTTGATCTCTAAAACACAGCATCCCAGCTTTTGCTTCTAAGGTAACAAAATCAAGCTTGCCATCACTTATAATATTTAATATTTGGTTCCATATTTTTGTGAGACTGTACAGAGCAGGGAGAGATGGGAATCAGGTTATTTCACTTGTTTATGCCTACCTGTGTGTGTGTGTGGAGGCTCCAGTCCTCTATCACCTGCTAAATAATGATGCTTGTAACATCACTCTAACCTGGAGAAGTCATGACCTTTCGCTCAACTCCAGTTGTTATAAAGAAATTCCTGAGGAGAAAAAAGAGGTTTCACTGGGAACGGTGGTCCTTTCACTGCTTATCATTGGAAACTCAACCATTTATAACTATGGCAACCCAGTCAGCTGGAAGGAGGCTATTTTGGAGATGGGAGATCTAAAAAGACACTGTGCAAATGAAGGTGAGCATATTTTATATATTTTCATTTCATAGATCTGAATGAATTAGGCCCATAAAATAGAAAAATTTGCCCATAGTTTTTTTATGTTTCTTTTTTAAGTGGACATTTAGAACCAGCATGAGCTTAAGCAGGGTTTTTGCATATAGGAGGGAATGTAGAACCTGCCATTTTGTTTGGTTCCTACTTAACACTAAAACTTCAAGACTAACTAGAGGCTGTTATTATATGACTGCAGTCATACATTCATTTATTATAATAATTTAAATGTAACTAGAGAAATTAAAGCCTCATCAACATGTGTTCATGGATTTTTCATTAGATTTTCTTGGTTTAGTGATACATGTACAGTGTATGATTGTTATTATAGAACAGATGATAAACTGAAATGACTTTATGTTCACTGTATTTATTAATGGGTTTATTCTGTGTGTTTGAGGTGTCGAGTCTCCTGCTGCTGTTTCTGTGTGTTTACTGAAGATGGTGATTTATTCCATCATTCTGATCATCTTGCTGTCTGCGGTCATCATCGTCCACGTCAGAGCACGACCGACCAAATCATCTTAATCACATTAATGTTGATACACACATCAGTATGTCAGAGTTACTCTGGTGTTTTCCAGTCTTAATATGAATCTGTTATTATAATCGTCTCTGTAACTGTATCTAACTTACTGTCCCAACACACTGCTTCTAGAGAGTTATACTTCGCAGACTCTTGTCATCAGAGTAATAATTAAACTGTTGGCTGTAAACTAAATAAACTGGAATCAAAGGACATTCTGGACATTCTGATACACTCTATTGCTGTATTTTATTGTTTTTTTGTATTATTTTTGATTGCCTCACATGAACCTGTCTGGGTTTAATTCTGTCTGGAATTAAACTTCAGCAATAACTTAAACAATAACCACTAATATGGTTTAAATTAAACAATAAACAATAATGTTGTATCCTATTTTACCACAAACATTACATGCTTTTAAAAACATGTTCAGGTCTCTAATGAAGGTCCATTTATCACTTTCTTTCTTTCTGTGAGTATGTAGTGGTGGGGGTGTTAGTCTGGCTTGTGCATGTTAAAAGTTCATGCCACAGAAAAAATAAAATCATGATGACTAATTTTTACCATAATAATCCGCTTTCTGCCTTTACTGGGTAAATATGATATGTAACCATAGCAACCCAGTCAGCCACATCCAGACAGCAGCCCAGTGCCATCAGGTTTATCTCACACCTTCTCCAAGTGACCACTGAAACAGGATCTAGCACCACCACAAACATACTTTTTAAAAAAATTTTTTTTTTTTTAGCAGAAATGTTGTTTAACGAATCCAGTGAGTCCAAAGTTTAAAGATTGGATCAGACAAGTGTCAGTTATGGTCCTCAAGAAGGGAAGGGCTGTGTCATTCCAAAAGGGAAGGCTTTAACAATACACTAAACATGTATTATTCTGCAAAGTTGATACAAACCTAATAACTGGGCTTGGAATTTCTACACACACTAGCCGGACTACCACCCTTTTCACCACTGCATACTCTGCATATAAAAGAGAGTTATAAATACACAACAGTGTGAACGACTTATACCAAGATAAAAACGATGTAAAATAAGATACAAAATTAGTAACAAAAAAAGACTCAGTAGATCAGAGGTGAGGCCAGTTTAATTCAGACAGTATTAAATCCAGACAGGTTCTGTAAGAAACTTCAAACTAGCAGAGAAAAGAAAATAAAATACATTGAAAGACAAGACCTTAAAGGACTAATTATTTATTTATAATAGATTTATTACTGAGTGTTTGGGGCCAGTTTCTTTGCTCTGCCCTGCCCTTTTCAAGGATTTTGTCTGAAAATCTCAAAAGTTAAAGCTGTTTATATGACAGGAAGGGTGGTTTGTTAGCACTAAAACAAAATCAGCACAAACAACATTAACACATAATAAATCAATTTTCGTCGCTTGTCCCAAACGGGTCGCTGGGAAGTGCTGGTGTCCAACCCAGCGACAGTGGCGAGGACGGGACGACTCCTGGACAGGGTAAATTCATACTAGGCCACCGCGGCCCCCAACATAATAAATAAAATCATTTATTTTCTTCTGGTTGATTGCATTGATTCCAGTGTTATGTAAAAGTTTAAAACAATGTCACATTAAATGCAACACATTCATTTACAGAGTTTCTTTTAAAGCCCAAGACTTTTGTGTAGAACTGAAAAGCAGTAAACCTTGAGAGGGAGTGTTTCCATGAATAACATCAGCCTGTGATTTTAGCCAGTCTGTGACGTATAGCTTTCTAAAAGCAGTGAGTTAGGACAATACGATAGATACAGTTACAGAAAAGATTATAATATAAGATTTATAATAAACTATATATTTAGTCTATTTATAATAGACTAACACCAGAGCTACTCTGATATATTGATATGCATCAACATTAATGTGGGATTAAGATGATTTGTCAGTCTTGCTCTGACGTACCTGTGATGACCAGAGACAGCATGATGATCAGGAATGATGAATAAATCACTGCCCTCAGTAAAACAACACAGAAACAGCAGCAGGAGACTCGACACCTCAAACACACAGAATAAACCCATTAATAAATACAGTGAACATAAACTCACATCAGTTCATCATCTGTCTCTATAACAATACATTGTACATTTATCATTAAACTCTAATCTCCTAGCAATGTTTGGTTATTATGAATCACATTTAAATCTGTGTTATATAATAACAGCTACTAGTCAGACTATAATTTTATTCTATTCTTTTATTCTATATTATTTAAGTTCTCAAACTGACAGTTTGTCCACTGTTTGTTCTGTTTACAGCAGGTTCTAGACTCCCTCCTCCAACTCTTACCCTCCTCCCATCCCTCTCTCTGCCTGAGGCCACTACAATCTAATGAAGTCCTTCTGCAGTGAGGCTGTCATTTATTTTCAGACATTTGACAGCATTTGCCCTTTTTGTCTCACAACTCTGCCTGTTTTGCATTCTGGCCTAAAAATTGCCCAGATAATTACTTTTTTTTTTTGAAGAAGAAATGCTGTTAAATGAAGCTGATTCTAAACCCAAAGTAAGAAGAGTTAAAAGATCTGATTGACTGTGCCATGTCACAAATGAAGAGCCCTGCCAGATGCACAATCAAGCAAGTTATCTTTGTGTTTACCAGGTAGTCTAGAGAGGTGTGTGTGTGTGTGTGTGTGTGTGTGTGTATACACACTTTCATTTGCACAGTGTCTCTTTAGAGTGCCCATCTCCAAAATAGCCTCCTTCCAGCTGACTGGGTTGCTATGGTTACAGATGATGTAGTTGCCATACACAAACAGGGAAAGTAAATTTACATGTGCAGGTGAGGCCACTTTTTTTTCCTCGCAAATTTCTTTATTACAGCTGGAGCTGAGAGAAAGGTCACGACCTCTGCAGGTGAGAGTGATGTTAGAGAGGCTGCTCACCTGGTGAGGACTGGAGCCTCCACTGGATCTAAAAGTCATACACACACACACATGCACACAGACACACACACACACACACACACACACACACACACACACACACACACACACACACACACACAGTAATTCCTTCTTCCCCTCTGTGTGTTGTCAATGATTTTGGAATTAGAATAACAAGAGGAAATTGAACTTTCTGAGTTTCATTTTGAGTGTCCTTGGATTAAGCTTAGAAGATTTTTGTCCATTGTCCATTACCTGTATTATCAATTACATTTTTTATTTCATTAAACATTTACATTTTGATTTTATAACTATTTTTATACAAGTATTAAATGTTTTAAAATAAATTAGCAAAAGTAGTTTTTTTAATGTAGTAATGTTTACTTCCCAATTATACACTATTAAATACCCATTACTGACCAGTTTAAACATAACTTTCTTTGTAGAGCTTCATGTATTTCTTCTCAAGTAAATGTTTGTACAGTCACATAAAACAAAACTGTATTATACTTAACATTACACTAATTTCTTTGAAAATAATCTATTTTCATGACCATCTGAAGGCATTTCTATGTAAGACCTTAGATCTCCACAGCATGTTTGAATGTGATCAAATACAGGAAGGAACAGAACACAGCATTTTAACAGCAGTGTTGAGTCAGAACAGCATTTCCTCTCTCTACTGAACGATGTTCTGTAAGACTCACCAAACACAAGGGGGAGTGTGTGTTCAGCAACATCTGTCTCCTTGACCAGACGTTTAGCTTCATACAGTCCACTATCAGTCTGCAGGTTCTTCAGGCTGACTGTAGGTTCCACTCACAACTCCACTCTGTCTTTGCACCGTAGTGTGTTATATGACTAACTGGTTTAAAAATTGTAAAACATTAGCCTTGTTAAACTTCCAGAGTAATGAAGTTAACTCCAGTACAGGATGCTGTACTTCAAGCTGAACAGAACTCAAATCAGAACAGACACTTCACTGCACACTGAGAAGAGAACAATTATAAAAATCGTTTGATTATTTTCTGATGAATCAGTTTTGTGTTACATTTATTTAGTGAAATAAGGGAAAATTCTTCCAGTAAATGAAAGTGAAAAACAGCACAACACACAGTGTACTATAATGAAATGCAGCCTCATGCTTAACCCATACACACATACAGCCCGGGCAGGTATTTAAAGCACTAGGGAGCAGTCATGGAGCTGTACCTTACTCAAGGCAACCTATTGATCTGGGATTCGAAACCTACAACCTTCCGATCCTGGGACCAAGTTTACACCAGACCCTTACGAACCGTTCGCTGTAAACACTTTTTAAATGAGTTTTAAGCACAGGAGAAAAATCCTTCATTTATACAAAAACTAAACCTAAACAGAGGAGGTTCTAGTATTGATGGAGGGTCCAGCTCTCTGACGGAGGGACGTTCTCCTTCAGGAGTTTTCTCTGCTGTGATTTCTTCATATCTGTGTTTCTGTGTTTTTGTCGTTGAGCAGGTGGATCAGACTTCACCATATAGCACTCTAATGACTCTGCCTTTTCCTGCATTAGAACTTTCTGAATATGAAAATGACGTCATCGTTCATCATGTTTATCACTCACGAGCGCCTTGTCAGGGAGGTTCTTCTCAAAAACATTCTGACACTCATTATAATCCAACAAACCATGAAATCATTCTTACATTTGATTGTGAACAACTGAGTTATAAAAGTAGTTTGTGTTTATCTAGCTCATCTTCCTCCTCTTTGGCGAAGACTGTAAAAGGAACAGTAAGGAGAATAAATCCTGCTTCAGTTTATTAACAGATATCGAGTAAAGAAACATGTTTAACAGTAAAATCTGATTCAGCAGATCATCAACACATGCAAACCCTCAAATTCTCTCTGTTTATCAGACTCAGATCAGTAACCTGTACTTCATTATTAATTCAGATTCTATAGTGATGATCAGAATGCTTTCATCTGTGATTGAGATCATGGTGGAGGTAAATCAAGATTAACACGCTATCTCGGAGGAAAGAGTGACTTCTTTTACACTGAGGAGGAAATCTTAAAACACTCCACACTTCCTCACACTGGCTCAACTTCTGCAGGAATTATAAAAAGTAGAAACACTTTTCTGCACAAAAATAAATCAGAAATCAGGGTTGACTTCATTATTACCATACATAGAAGAGTCCAAACAAGCAGATCTATTTTGACAAGGACACTGTCATCCATCCATTCATCCATCCATCCATTAATCCATCCATCCATCTGTATCCCAACCAAGCTAGTAGGGGTGCTGGAGATTTTCTCCTGTGCCTCACTGGGTAAAAGGTGGAGAAACACACTGGGCAGGTTGCTACTGCATTGTAGGACATATTCTTTTATTCATTATTTATTATTGATTTATTGACATTTTTCTCCTCCTTGAACCGCCACCTTATCGTGGTGGAGGGGTTTGCGTGTCCCAATGATCCTGGGAGCTATGTTGTCCGGGGCTTTATGCCCCTGGTAGGGGCACCCAAGGCAAACAGGTCCTAGGTGAGGGAAGAGACAAAGAGCGGTTCAGAGGACCTCTTAAGATGAATAAAAACTTTGGAAGACGTTCTCCTCGCCCCGACGGGTCACCGGGCCTCGAGCCAGGCCCTGAGGTGGGGCCTGCTGGCGAGCGCCTGGTGGTCGGGCCCACCATGGGGCCCCAGCTGGCCCAGCCCGAAGAGGCAACGTGGCTCCCCCTTCCCATGGGCTCACTACCTGTGGGAGGGGCCAAAGAGGTCAGGTGCCAGAGCTGGGCGGTGGTCAAAAACGGGGCCTTGGCGGTCCGGGATCTCAGCCGCAGAAGCTGGCTCTAGGGACGTGAACGCCACCTCTCTGGTGGGGAAGGAGCCTGGAGCGAAAAGCGCAAGGTTGAGCAGTTCCAGCTGATATAGTTGATTCCCACTCGACGCACAGCTTGACTCTGGAACCAGCCCTTGGAGAGGGGCTGGACTTTTTCCACTCTGAGTTGCCACCGTGAGAGGCGCTTGTTAGTGTGGGCATACTTATTGCCCCATCGCTCCTATCGACCCATGACCCATCAGTTTCTGCTGGGGGACTTCATGCTCACGTGGTAATGACAGTGACACCTGAAGGGCGAATTGGGAGGAATGGCCCCGATCTGAACCAGAGCGGTGTTTTGTTATTGGACTTTTGTGCTCGCTGCGGATTGTCCAGCACCACAACATGTTCAGGCATATGATGTCCACGCGCACCTGGCACCAGGACACCAGGCCGCAGTTCAATGATCTAATTTTTGTGGTCGTGTCATCGGTCTTGCGCCCCATGTCTTGGACACTGCAAAGAGGGGCGGAGCTGTCAACCGACTCATCACCTGGTGGTGAGTTGGCTTCGCTGGTGGGGGAGGATGCCGGTCAGACCTGGTAGGCCCAAACGATCGCGTGAGGGTCTGCTGGGAACGCCTACAGAGTCCCCTGTCAGGACAAGCTTCAACTCCCACCTCCGCAAAGCTTTCTTAATCCACGCCCCGGGGAGTGTGTGGGGACATTGAGTCTGAATGACTATGTCTGCGCTTCCATTGTCAAGGCGGGCTGACCGAGCTGTGGCCGAGGTGGTCGGTGCCTGCCTGTGGCAACTCTAGAACTCTGGTGGACACCAGCGAGGGATGCCATCGGGTTGAAGAAGGAGTCCTACCGGGCCCTTTTGGCCAGTGGGGCTCTGGAGGCAGCTGATAGTAAGGGTGGCGGTGGTGTAGTGGTAGGGCACTTGCCTATGGACCAAGAGGCCCTGGTTCGAATCCCACCTCTAGCACTACCACCACTGGGTCCCTGAGCAAGACCCTTAACCCTGAGTTGATCCAGGGGAATGTCCCCAGTAATTAGGATACGTAAGTTGCTCTGATAAGAGCGCTCACAAATGCCAGAATGTAAATGTAAATGATAGGTACCGACAGGAATGCGGCTCTGGTGGTTGCTGAGGCAAAAACTCGGCCATGGGAGGAGTTTGGAGAGGCCATGGAGAAGGACTTCTAGACGGTCCACCATCCGGCGTCTCAGGAGGTGGGGGCTGATATAGTGGGATGCAGAACTGCTGGACTCCTGACCTGACGTTGTGGTCGGTGGGGGAGTTGTCCTGTTGGCCCCATCATGCCGTGACCTTCAGTACTTTCTGGATCGGTCTACAGCCGAGTGAGTTGGGAATCAGCATCAAAATCGCACCTAAATCTTAAATCTGAGGCCATTTTTCCCCGGTCGGAAAGGGTGGAATGCCCTTCAGGATTGGGAGGAGACTTGATCCGGGCGGAGGAGCTTAAGTATCTCGGAATCTTGTTCACGAAAGGAGGGTAAAATGGAGCGGAGATCGACAGGCGGATCGGGTAGTCTTCGCAGTGATGCGGGCTCTGCATCGGTCCGCATGGTGAAGAAGGAGCTGAGCCAGAGTTGGCCGGCTCTGGCGCTCCCACTCTCACCTAGCGGTCACGAGCTGTGGGTAGTGACCCGCGAACGATCGCGAATACAAGCGCCAGCCCGAAATGAGTTTCCTCCGCGAGGGTGTCTAATTTCCCAGCAGGGAGCAGGAATTTCAGCTATCCGGGAGGCTCAGTGAGCCACTGCCCGCACGTAGAGGAGTCAGATGAGGTGGCCCGGCATCTGGGATTAGGATGCCCCCTGGACGCCTCTGGTGAGGTGTTCCCGGCACGGGCTCTGCACCGGAAAGAAACTCTGGGAAGACTCAGGACACGCTGGAGAGACTATGGCTTCGGCTGGCCTTGGGAACGCCGCTTTGGATCCGCCGAGTGAGCTGGAAGAAGTGGTCGGAGAGAGGGTTCCGGCATCTCTGCTGAGCTGCTGCCCCCGCACCCACCTCGGATGTTTGAAGATGGATGATGGATATTGGACATTTTTCATATCATGTATTTATAACTCTTTTCAATTGCTGGGTTACATCTCACATCTCTCTGTCACGTGTGGGTGTTTCTGGGTACAGCAGGGGAGGGCGCCTGTTTCTGACTGGAGCACACCGGAGCCTGCTAGGTACAGGTGTGCATCATTGGGGCTGACGACAAGCCCGAAGGAGTCAGGAGCAGAGCGTTGGCTCATTGGTTAGGCTAAGCCTACACGTAAAGGGTGGTTCTGATTTAGGTTTAGGTTTTAGGATATCTTGGTTTAGGTTCTCCTGCAGTTCTCCTGTTCTCAGGTTCTGCTTTGAACTGCAGCCCTTGTGTCTTTGCATTTGGGAACTGTGGACAATAAACAGTGCTCCAACTCTGGCTCCACTTGACATCCTCTGGTACTCCCGCCACCAAGCACTCCAAAGGAGTTTCTATACACAGTTATGAGAGTAAAATAAATAAAAGTCAAATTAAAAGTCCAGAGAGCATATGACATTAACGCTGGTAAACCATTAGCACTTTTTAAAAATCTATTTCCTTTAAATATCATTAAATATCAAGTAATAGTCCATAAACAGGGTATTAAGCTGAACTAATGAGACAGTCATGGTTGCTATGGTTATAGAAGACATGTAAGAGTGGCAGTAAAGTGCATTTTTTCCATGATAATATACAGTTTATGAGATCTAGTCTCTCCACTCACCAACGCACGCGCTTTGTTGTTGTTTTTTTTTATTGTTAATGTTTAATGTTGTGTAAAGCTAATCATTATAATTAAAGCTTTCTGCTTCCCTGCTGTTTCTCCTGCCCTTCATTTCATTCGTTGTAGCAAATATCACACTTTATTCTGTTAATCTGTTATTTACTCCTGATTCATTGCCATTTCATGTTTTCATTATCCATCCATTTTCGCTTGTCCTGTAAGGGGTCGCGCTTGGTGTCCAACTCCAGCGCATACAGGGCTGCAGGACGGGGGACGCACCCTGGACAGGTTGCCAGGCCATCGCAGGGAGGAGCGGGACGGGGACGCCACTTGCTCAAGGATACCTCAGAACAACCCATTGGTAAGAGGTTTGATCCCCTGATCCTCAGATCATGTGGCCAACGCCCTAACCACTAGGCCACCCCCGCCCTATGTTTTCATAATTTCTGGGCAAATCAAATGAATGTTGTTTTATTGGCATCAGTCTGTAAAGTGTTTCAGAGCCCGACTTCTTCACTGAGCTTCTGTACTGTTTATTGGTCTTTCTAGTGAGTAGTTGTTTTGTTTGCTTAAGGACAAATGACAGGGTTAAATTATGATGGAGACCTGCTCTCACACAGAATTAGTTCAGTTGGACTTCTCTGAATATTAATCTTTTAAAAGAGAAAATTTGTCAGTTGCAGGAAGTAGGCTCGGGGGTAAAGAGTAAACTGAGCTTCATTACGCAAAACGAAACAGGAACTGAACAGAGAATTGGACTATAATCACGAACACTGCGAACTAGAACATGAAGAAGAAAATGGAGAACGAGAGCAGGTTTACAGGGGTAAAGCTATTTACAGCACCCATAGAGCAGTGATGGGGACAGCACCTTGCTCAAAGGTACCTCGGGGCAACCTACTGGTCTTAATGCTGCTTTGGGGATGTAGGCATTTCCAGGCCTTGCCACTGCCTCTGACAACCTTTTATATAATAAAATAAATCTGAATTTAACTAAAGAAACTAAGTAAGAGCCGTCCAAGTACTATCTTCTTTTTTCTTTCTGCTGCTCCTGTTTAGGGGTCGCCACAGCGCATCAACTGCTTCCATTTCATACGGTCCTGCATCTTCCGCCAAGCCGCCCAAGTACTGGATGATTATTTTGTTTTTTAGCCCTGAATGACGTAACGAGTATCTTCTCATTTCTTAAACAACCATGTTGAGAGGGTGACATCCAGTGGTCATGACAGAGATGTTATGCTGTTTCAGAAGGATCACAGCATCAGGCAGCAGGAACAACTAAGGAATTTGCTGAAACTATTAAAATTTTGTTATGAATGGCATTTATAATGTCTTAAAGACTTCTTGCACGACTGAATATCCTGAAGGAAGGAAAGTAGACTGAACAAAATTCCTAAAGCATTGTGATCAGAGGTCATTTAACTATTTGATGAAATGAAATCATAAAAAATCAACAGTAGAACTCACTGCCATGAACTGAAAGAACTGGGACTAAACAGCTTTGAAGACTCAAGAAAAGCACTTCAGTTTACTAGTGAGCGTGAAGATTGAACTCTAGAGCAACTAGAAAAGGTCATGTGGTCTGATGGTTCCAGACTTACGCTGACACTGCAAAACTGAATGTTTCTGAGATATATACAATAACTTGAACTGTATTTGTAAAGATCTGTACAGACAGTATGTCACATCAGTCTACTCATCAAAGTACAAAACACTAGCACAGCAAATACACTCACTTTTGATCACAACGATGCTGTGAACGGTTTTTCAGCTTCTGCATGTTAAAAAAAGACGCAACGAACACGCACATCAAAATGGATATTAGTTTCTCAGATCCTTATGCACAGTGTTTTATAACAAAATATGGACTCATCCATATGGCAGGTACATTTTAAGCTTCAGCAGCTCTTCTGTGGGATCAAGGTGCGACAGACTAGCTTTCTTTATCACTGAGCCACAAGTGACCCTGTCAGTAGTCTGTGTTTGTCCTCCTTTGGTAGTTTCTAATCACCAGGACCAGTAAGAGTCCTGGTCAAAGTCACTTGGGTCCTTATGTTTGAGCTTTTTTTGCTGCTACCAACAAATCAGCTTCAAGAAAATTTGACAAGAAAGTGAATGTTATTCACTTCACTTGTTAGTGGTTTTAATCTCATGTCTACTTGCTAGATGATTTTAAACCTTAAGCTCTAAACACAACATCCTAGCCTCTGTTGCCAAGGCAACAAAAGCAAGCTTGCCATCACTTATACTATTTAATATTTGGTTCCATATTTTTGTGACACTGTACAGAGCAGGGAGAGATGGGAATCAGGTTATTTCAATTGTGCATGCCTGCCTGTGTGTGTGTGTGGAGGTTCCAGTCCTCACTCACCTGCTAAATAATGATGCCTGTAACATCACTCTAACCTGCAGAGGTCATGACCTTTCTCTCAACTCCAGTTGTTATAAAGAAATTTGTAAGGAGAAAAAAGACGGTGTCACTTGGAACGGTGGTGCTTTCACTGTTTATCAATGGAAACTCAACCATTTGTAACTGATGGGAGATCTGAACAGACAAATGAAGGTGAGCATATTTTATATATTTTCATTTTATTGATCTGAATAAAATAGGCCCATAAAATAGAAAAATTGGCCCATAGTTTTTTTTGTTTTTTTTTAAGTTAACACTTAGAACCAGCTTCAGCTTAAACAGGGTTTTTGCATAAAGGAATATAGAACCTGCCGTTTAAGTTTTGTTTGGTTCCTACTTAACAATAAAACTTATAAACTAACTAGAGGCTGTTATTATATGACTGCAGACATACATTCATTTATTATTTTAATTTAACAGATGATAAATCAGCAGTTTATGTTCACTGTATGTATTAATGGGTTTATTCTTGGAGTGTTTGAGGTGTGAGTCTCTGGGTTGCTGTCGTGTGTTTACTGAAGACGGTGATTTATTCCATCATTCTGATAAGCTTAGATGATATGATAAACATAAAAGCAAAGAGTTTTACCTGGATGTGGCTGACTGTGTTGCCATGGTTGCTGTTAATAATTACCAAGACTGGTAGACAGTGGTTTATTATGGTAAAAGAAAGTGTTTATGATTTTTTTTTTGGTTAGCATGGAATTTCTATACACGTTAGTCGACCACTCATCTCTCACCACTGCATACTCTGCATACAGAAGAGAGTTATACCAAGATAAAAACATGTGATGTAAAATAAGATACAACATTAGTAACAAAAAAGACTCTGTAGACCAGAAGTGAGGCTGAAGTTTAATTCCAGAAAGAGAATTAAATCCAGACAGGTTTCAGTAAGAAACTTCAAATTAGCAGAGAAAAGAACATAAAATACATTGAAAAACAAGACCTTAAAGGACTAATTATTCTTTAATAATAGATTTATAAGAATTTATATTACATTTATAATATATTTATTACTGAGTGCTCGAGGGTAAGTTTTGCTCTTAGTTCTCTTGGTTCTATTCATGTATTTTAGGCTGAAAAATCAGTGTTAAAGCTGTTTACATGGACAGGAAGGGTTTTTTCTTAGCTAAGATTTTCTCACTAAAATTAAAATCAACACAAACAACATTAGCATAATAAAACAATATATAATTTTCCTCTGGTTGATTGCTTTGATTCCAATGTTATATGTAAAAGTTCAAAAACAATATCACATTAAATGCACTACATTCATTTACAGAGTTTCTTTTAAAGCCCAAGACTTTTGTATAGCACTGAATACTTAAGCAGTAAACCTTGAGAGGGAGTGTTTCCATGAATAACATCAGCCTGTGATTTTAGCCAGTTTGTGAAGTATAGCTCTCTAAAAGCAGTGAGTTAGAGCAGTAAAT
>CM029387.1:4644518-4757018 GCA_017165825.1 Hepsetus odoe
GGGTTTGTCCCTTTTAAGTTCTTTAGAAGGTACAAAATGTACAAACACCTGTGTAACACACGATTCAGAAAGCAAAAAAAAAAAATGGTATGTAATTTATATGTAAAATTATATGTAAACCCATATACCTGGGCAGAAAAAAAACATTCAAAATCCTAATTTCAAAACCAGGACAAATAAATAATCTCTCAGTTTTGTGTGTAACTATTTCCGAAGCTCTCCTGGATGATGTGCAGTATTTACAATAATTACACAAGTAAAACTGTTAAATTAGTCACAAGTGAAGTTATAGACTGCTCAGATCGAAGTGTTTTTTTTTATCTCTGATCACAATCAAGAAACAATTTGGAGCGGTAAATGTGGACATCATGGTTTTATTAGAGCAGTACCACCACCAGGCCTGCCTCCAATTTTCCACGTGGATTATATAGGTTGAAGAAATCAAACAGAAGGAATACAAGAAACATTTCTAACTTTATTCAGATGGTCAGCTGTACTTTTTCCATTGATAATCAGCTTGACTTCAACTAACATGCAAGCGAATATTAAATGTAAATGAACTTTAAGATCTGAATAAATCTAATCCTAATCCTGACACAGACTTTTAACCCAGAATTAAATGTAATTCACTGCTGATAATAAACTGAGTTTAGCCACCCAGGCTGGTAATGAAAGTGTCAGTAGATGATGTAAAGGGAATAATTCAAACAAAGTGTGACCAGAATAAGAACAATAATGTACAGAATCATGCTGGAGAAGAATATACCCCAAAACCAAGATTACAAAGTAAACCTTGCACTATGAATTCAGTTACATTAAGGATAAACTAACAAAGCAACTCATGTTGAGTCTGACTCTGATTGTAAATTCTTATTTAGTAAGTTTCAAGTTTAAACATCATTTCAGGATTTTAAGACTTGCTTGTGTCACACACACACACACACACACACACACACACAACTGTACATTAAACACACTTGTCTATCTTTTGCATTGCCATGTTCTTGTCTGCATGGAAAGCTCCTCCGTTATTTGCTTGCCAGCTCAAGATGGTGTCATTACCCACTCCTTGTGCTCTCAGCTTTCCCTCAACCTGTTAAAGAATAGAAGACATCATCAGCAGTGGCATTCTCATGAATGCGAAGGTGTGTGTGTGTGTGTGTGTGTGTGTGTGTGTGTGTGTGTGTGGGTTTTATTTATTTATTTTATTTTTTATTTTTTTCCTGGTTCTGCACAGCAGCATGTTAAGCATTTTGAGGAAAATGTAAAAAATAAATCACTGAGCTGTCAAAATGGCCATATTGCTGTGAGTATTGATATACACAAGTTGCTTTTTAAAACTGTGGGCTACTAATGCCAAAGAAACTGCAGCGGTGGATAGGGAGCCACTGGATTGAAGGTCGTGGGTTTGAATTCCATACCAGTAGGATGCCCTGAGATACCCTTGAGCATGGTACCGTCCCTGTCACTGCTCCCCAGGCACTTTAAAAGCTGACCCCTGCTGTGTGTGTATGGGTAAAATGCAGAGGAAGCATTTTGTTGCTGTGCTGTGTGTTCCCTTTGATGGCGCTGAGGACTGTAGTTGTTAAAAACAGCCATCCTTAGGACACTGGTTCAAATCCTGCTCAAAGGAAACTTTGGAGCAGCGGTGGCCTAGTGGTCAGTGAGTTGGCCTCAGGATTTGAAGGTCATGGGATTGAATCACAGACCAACAGGCAACCCTGAGGTACCCTTGAGCAAGGTACTGTCCCCATTACTGTTTCCCGGGTGCTTTCAATAACTTATTTCGGCTGCTCCCATTTAGGGATTGCCACAGCGGTGCAACTGTCTTCTGTTGCCATTCTAACCACTCCACCTTCCTTCCTTCCTTTCATTCACACTCATGTATTCTGTCTTTGATCTACTCACTTTCATTCCTCTCCTCTCTAGAGCATATCTCCATCTCTCCAGGTTCTTCTCAAGCTGCTCCCTACTCTCACTGCAGATCACAATATTAGCAAACATCGTCCACGGAGACTCCTCTCTAACCTTATCCGTCAACCTGTCCATTGCTGTTGCAAACAAGAATAGGGTCAGCATTGATCCTTGATGTAATCCAACCTCTACCTTAAATGCATCTGACACTCCTACTGCATATCTCACCACTGTAATACTGCTTTCATACATGTTGAACTACTCTCACATACTTCTCTGTAACACCAGACTTCCTCATACAAAACCACAACTCCTCTCTAGGCACCCTGTCAAATGCTTTCTCCAAGTCCACAATGGCACAATGCAGCTCCTTCTGACCTTCTCTATACGTCTCCATCAACACCTTCAGAGCAAATGTTGCATCTGTAGTGCTCTTTCTTGGCATGAAGCTGTACTCCTGTTCACTAATCACCTCTTTGTTGCTACAGCTCAGAACATCACCCTTATTCTTGAAAATCAGTACACTTTGTCTCCACTCTTCTCACTTTCCAAGATTGTGTTAAACAATCTGGTCAGAAACTCCACTGCCATTTCTCCTAAACACCTCCATGTTTCCACCCGTATGTTATCCGGACCAACAGCCTTTCCATTTTTCATCCTCTTCAAAGCTGCCCATCTTACTTAATTTCTGCACTTTCTGGTTCACTATCCTCACATCATCCAATCTTCTCTCTTCTCATTCTCTGTATTCAGCCGCTCAACATGCTCTGTTCACTTGTATGTTTTTATATTTCTGTCCTTTATCGCCCTTACCTGCTGCACTCAGCTCTGCCTCTCTTTCTAGCCAATCAGTATAGATCCTTTTCTTCCTCCTTACTGTTCCTCCTTACTCTCACCAAATTCACCAAACACCTTATCTTTGGCCTTCACCACTGCTTGCTTCATCTCCTTATACTCCTGTCCAATTTCTTCATCGCTCTAACTATCCCACTTCTTTGTTTCCCTCTTCTTCTGTATACACTCATGGATGTCTGGGTCCCACCACCAGGTTTCCTTATCCTCCTTCTTTCTTCCAGATGTCACATCAAGCACCTTACTAGCTGTCTGCCTTTCTACTTCTGCAGTAGTTTCCCAGCAATCTGGTAACTCCTCAGCACCTCCCAGTGCCCACCTTGCAGTCCTCCTTCAGCTTCCACCACTGGATCCTTGACTCTGCTTTTATTTTTCTCCTCTTCTTGACCTCCAGGGTCATCCTACAGACCACTTTTCTCTCCTTGACACCATACCTACCTCTTCATCAGCTCTGTTCCCTTCACCAACATGTCCATTAAAATCTGCACCAATCACCACTCTTTCTCTCCTGTGTACACTCTATCATTTCAACGAACTCGATTCAGGATTCTTCTTTCTCTTTCATCTCACAACCAACGTGTGGGGCAAAAGCACTAACAACATTCATTATCACACCTTCAACTTCCAGTTTCAAACTCCTCACCCTATCTGGCACCCTCTTCACCTTTAAAACTCTCTCCACAAACTCCATTCCTTCGTCCATCCACACCATGATAAAACAATTTAAACCCTCCTCCAATATTCCTGGCCATACTACTCTTCCATCTAGTCACAAAATAGCATTATTTCTCTCAATCATTTCAGCTAATTCTCTATTTATACGAGTCATGCTGCCAACATTTAAAGGTTCCACTCTCATCCACTTCTTTCTTTCCTCCCCTCTCTGGACATGCCATCCTCCTCCTCTTCTCCTGTGGCCCCTGCTACATGTGTTAAATGAAGATGCTGCATTTCGTTGTGGTGTTTGTGTGTTGAGCTGTTTCACATTAACAAGCTTTCACTTTCATTTTCCACTTCACTTAGTTTGCTGTTTTGTGCTTGAATTGTCAGGTCATGTGACCCTTAGAGGGATTAGGCTCAGATTATTAGAACATCCTGGCTTTGACTCCCAAGGGTGTAGGTTAACCTGGGCTACCTTTGACTAAGGTACCATCCCCAACACTGCTCCCTGGGTGCAGGCACTACTGCAGGCCTACTCTCCCTGGTGGGTGCGTTTGAACAGCTTAAATGCAGGAGACAAGTTCACTGCTCACTGTGCGACCCCGGCACATGGAATAATTTGTTTCGTTCATTTTAAATGGAACCACAGGAGTCTAGCTCTGAAGTAGGAGCTCTTACATGGACTGCTTATCAACTTCATAATTTAAATGGTGACATTTGTGAAAATGCATCCCTGAGGCAAAGCACATGTAGTTTGGGAGTTGATGGCAAACCACAGAGTGTGATACAGTTTGTCAAAACGCCCTTCATTTTTTTCCCTAAGTAAACATGAGCGCATGGATCAGTGGGCTGAGAGGATAAAAGGTTTTACTGACCTGTTTCAGAATGGCTGCCTTCATAGAAGGATCATTCAGGTCCCGTCCACCTGAGGTTATTTTCAGACTCGCTATACGTTTTGTCCTACCTGGAAGAAAAAAGTAGCTAAACATCACTATATTGAATTAAGGCAATAAGAAAATCTGCCATAACACAATACTTCATGGAATAGACAATCACTATTTCTCTTTAAATTCACACATTTTATAATGTTCATATTGTTATTATTCCTAATGTCTTTTTGTGATATGATATTGTACCCAATCTGGTGCTAATCTTGAACATGGATTAATAAATATATTTATCTCAGATATCTTTGAGGTTTCGCCAACTTCCTGATGCAAAAACATCTGGGAACATCTTAGTTCAGTTTCAGACACTAAACTGAACTAAGATCAAATTCTCTTGTTGATATTGAATCATGAACTTTATATTTACCTTTATAACACACAAACGGTAATTTGCTATCACAGAGTGTATCGTCCCATTGTTCATTCCATACTGGCACCATGACAACACAGTCTGAGTTGCCTGTAGAGCTCCAGGGTTGTCCTGCCCTCCAGTAGCGGAAAGTGGTGTTCTGATGATCAGACCACTTCCAGTTGTCGAAGAAGAGGCCGATCCATGCGTATTGTACACTGCCGAGAACATCTGACAGGTACTGATGTTCCTCCTCGTTGTGAATGGTGACCAGGTCAGTATAGTGCTGTCGGCAGTAAGCCTGAGCGTTTCTCCAAGTTGCTGCTTGGGTAACGTGGATAAAAGCTCCCTTGGGCCCTACACACACACACACACACACACATACACACACACACACACACACACAAAGCTGCACGTTGACTTTGGCTGCACTGGTTCTAAAGTTTTTTTTCTGTAGGTACAATTGCGGATGGTACCTGCAGAAAATGTTAAGGTTTGTACCTTCAGTGTAGAGAAAAAATTCTCCATCTTTGTTTGGTAAAACCAGTGAGCCCGGTTTCCTGTTACATTTATAAAGTAGTCATAAGGAACAGTTTTAATAAAACCTGACAACGCTATTTTTAAAGAGCAAATTATGCTGAAATTTAAAAGAGGAATTTTGTACAAATCAACTTTTAAGGAATAGTTTAGATTAAAGTGTATAATATCATAATGTTTACTTTGCAACAGTACTTTAATTTGGTAATTTTGATCACTTTTTAAATTCTTATGATAAACATTTTATCTCACCACTTTGGCAAACAAATTCCATAACACTTGTACAATCAGCATCAATCCAACCGCTATATCCATATCTTGCTCCACAAAGTCCATCTCTGTCCCCACCATTGGGTTCTCCATTAATCCAGTTAATGTATTGTAAGGTTTCTCCTGAAGACCAGCCCCAGGTTCTCGGTGTGCCCTTGTTCAATCCAATCCAAACATTACTGAACTTAGGATCTACGATCTCCATCAGCTGCTGCATCTCCTCCATGTTGTCGACAGTAGCCAGGTCAGTGTAATGTGCTCTGCAGTAGCTCTGAGCCTCCGACCAGGTCACATTCTCGTTCACAAAGAAATAGTACCGAGAGTAAAGTGAAGATGTGCCTGAGAGTCCTAAAGAGATAAAATGGCAATTTTGAAAAGTATTTATGTATTCTAAAAATGGTTTATTTTTATATCCTTTTTGTTCAGAATTAGATGGACATGGTTAAAACACATCATGTATGAAAACCTGAAGAGAAGGACTGAACTAGAACTTTAATAAACCTGATTATATTTATAATTTAATAATGTCAGTCAGTGCATTCATTTATTTAATTTCAATGCCACCAGTCAGGGAGAGTAGCTTTGTTTTACCCCATAAATATCTATCATCAATATCTCCATCATCTAAGCAGCGAGAGAGCTGGAGCCTATCCCAGGCTGAAAGGCAGAGAAACACACTGGACACCCTGCACTTTTGGACCTTTTTGAAATATTTATACAGAAAAATATAACTCACATACCTGAGATCAGCAGTGCTAGTAACAAACTCTTCTCCATGACTCTGATTCTTCTTGTGTGTCTTCAGTGCTGTGATTTATTAAGCAAACCATGAGTCTCATTACATCCAAAAGCTGATTTGAATGACCTCATTTGAATAGTGCTAGAACTTGTCCTTCATGGCTTATGTTTAAAGTCACAAAGGTCTGCTATTTTCTGCCACTCCTGCCCATGAAGCTACTCCGGTACGGGATCTGGAGTGGAAAGAATTG
Source organism: Hepsetus odoe (assembly GCA_017165825.1). Taxonomy (NCBI): domain Eukaryota; kingdom Metazoa; phylum Chordata; class Actinopteri; order Characiformes; family Hepsetidae; genus Hepsetus; species Hepsetus odoe. The sequence continues at coordinate 4,651,037 of CM029387.1, forward strand.
GGAAAAGATCCTTTAAGGAGAACCTTTCCTCAACCGACCCAGACTTGATTACAAGCGTCTGCTTCTTCTTGTTCACTTGAAGGAACATCTTCTGGCATTGCGTTCCTTTATCACAAGGCAATGTCAGTCCACACGTTTCTCATACTTGGTGCCCTGCTGATTGAATGGGCTCTCTAATCTCGTTAGAGAACATCTCTTCTTCTCCTAAATCCCATAACGTTCCTACATGCATAACTCATACTTACTTCACCAGTTTACTCATTTGGTGTTCTATTAATCTGTTAGTTGATGCTCACTCCTCAGCTCTTGCTACACTAGCTTGAATGTTGTTACAGGACCTCTTTTAAACTGGAGCAGGCTGAGGTGCTGCTGCTTGACCTTAATTCCATACAATCTTATGGTCCTGATGTTTCTTCTCACAAGTGAAGTTATAGGCTGCTCAGGTCAAAGTGTTTTTTATTTCTGATAACAATCAAAAAACAACATGGAGCGGTAAATGTGGACATCATGGTTTTATTAGAGCAGTACCACCACCAGGCCTGCTTCCACTTTTCCACATGGACTATATAGGCTGAAGAAATCAAACACAAGAAATGCAAGAAAAATTTCTAACTTTATTCAGATGGTCAACTGTCTTCAACTAACATTGCAGTAAATGAATTAAATGAGCTTTGAGTTTCAACTTTTAACATCATATCAGGAATAATTTTATAAGACTCTCTTGTGTCAGCAGCTGTACATTAAACACACTTGTCAGTCTTTAGCATTGCCGTGTTCTTGTCTGCATGGAAAATGTTTCCGTTCTTTATTCGCCAGCTCAGGATGATGTTGTTACTCATTCCTTGTGCTTTTAATTTTTCCCCAACCTGTTAGCAAATGAAAGGGAGGGGGGTGAAAGTGACTAATCTTGTTATTGTGAAACGCAGCACAACACAACACACCGAAACTCAGCCTCTGAATTTCACCTATATTGAAAGCACCCAGGGAGCAGTGAAGGGGACGGTACCTTGCTCAAGGGTACCTCAGGGCAATTTTCATAATTAGAAGAGTGACCTCTAGGAAATTGTATCCCTGATGTTTAGGAACTTGACGGCTAACCACAGACTAATAGAGACCGTTTTATGAAAGATCTTTTAACTTTTATTTTTTGAGTAATGTAAGAGGGCTAAAAGTATGAGGATTTACCGACCTGTTTCAGAATGGCTGTTTCTGTAGCAGGGTCATTCAGGTTTTTTCCACCAGACATTACTTTCAGACTCACTGTGCATTGTCTCTTATCTGGAGAAACAAAAGTACCGTTTATGTTGGGTTTATGTTTTGGGTAATCCAGCAAATCATTACCCACAGCACGATCATTATTTTCTTTACTTGTACTGACGTGGTAAGTTAGAGAGGGGAATAAATAAAATAGGTTCCACATTTATATACTGCTAAAAGTTTTTTTAATTATTCATAAATCAAAAGATTTCCTTCTTAGTGTAAATCTCTAACTTTAAGCAATAGATTTACCAAAGTAGTGAAAACCTTCACAATTGAATAAGTATGTACGTTTCATGTTTTGAAGCTCATCTAGGCTAGACAAATCAGAATCCTAGACATATTGCAGTTCCTTTTTCATAATCGAAGTGAACTGAAGTGAATTTAAACAGCATTGCCCAGTGAGAACATGCACCATTAGTATGGTTTTTAAAATTTTTTTTATTTATTTTTTTTTTTAAATTGTGTATATACTCCAATTGGATTTGACAGCATAATGGTTTCAGTGTATAGGTCATATCAGAATTGTGCCAAGTGTGGGCAGTGCAACTCATTAAAAAAAAATAAATAAATAAATAAATTTTTCAAATATGAAGTGTTCCAGACCTGAAAAGAAATTCATTGAAGGTGGTAAAATGTTCATTATGTCATGAGTCCTAGTGTCTTTCTGTGATGTGACATGGCATAATTGTGATCAATCTGGTGCTTATTTTGGACATGCGTTGAAAAACGTATTTATTTCCAATATCTGAGATTTTTCCAACTTCCAAAATTGTGCAAATGATTTAGAAAAAAGAATTCACTTTTCCCAAACACTAAAACTGAGCACAGATCAACTTTACTCATTGTTGCTATTGAATTATAAACTTTATATTTACCTTTATAACACACAAATGGATATTTACTATCACACAGTGTATCATCCCATTGTTCATTCCAGCTTGGCACCATGACAACACAGTTGGTGTTGCTTGTAGAGCTCATGGGTTGTCCTGCCCCCCAGTAACGGAAAGTGGTGTTCTGATGGTCGGACCACTTCCAGTTGTCAAAGAAGAGGCCGATCCATGCGTATTGTACACTACCGAGTACATCTGACAGGTACTGATATTCCTCCTCGTTGTGAATGGTGACCAGGTCCGTGTAGTGCTGACGGCAGTAAGCCTGAGCGTTTCTCCAAGTTGCTGTTTGGCTAACATGGATGAAAGCTCCATTCGTGTCTACCAACACACACACATTACTTCTTTTTTTAGATTGATTTATTTCATCACATCTGCAAGTCATAATCAGAATTTGGCTACTGCATTATAAAACATTGTTTTATGGTTTTACTCACCGTTATAGCAAACAAATTCCATATCAATTGTACAATCGGCATCAATCCAACCATAACTTGCATATCTTGCTCCACAAATTCCATCAGCGTCCCCATTGTTTGGTTCTCCTGTCATCCAATTAACGTATTGTAAGGTTTCTCCTGAAGACCAGCCCCAGGTTCTCGGTGTGCCCCTGTTCAATCCAATCCAAACTCTACTGAACCGAGGATCTACGGTCTCCATCAGCTGCTGCATCCCCTCCATGTTGTCGACAGTAGCCAGGTCAGTGTAATTTGCTCTGCAGTAGCTCTGAGCCGCCGACCAGGTCAGACTCCCGTTCACAAAGTAATAGTACCGAGAGTGAAGTGAGGATGCGCCTGAGAGATCAGCATGAACACACACCACAACACACACTCATTCATAAAGTGAAACTGAAAACTAGCCGAGGAAATACAATCAATAGTGATTGATTTATATTTATATAAATACTTTTATATAAATATATATTGTTCCTCTCATTTTCACATTAGGTCGTTCCCAGCCCCTTTTTTTCCCCATATAACAAAAAAGAATAATAAAACAGAATAAATTCATGAGAGAATATTACTTACACAAGATCCCTTCTGTTTATATGAAAACTAATGAATCAAGCACAACATTAATGATTGGTGAAGTGGAAAATGATGATTATCTCTAAACAATGGCACCTGTCATGGGGTGACACAAATTAGTTTGCGGACAGACGGTCCTTTAAGTGGATGTGTTGGAAGCAGGAAAAGTGGGCAACCACAAGAATATGAGCAGCTTCAACAAGCATGAAATTCTGATGACTAGATGAGCATCTCCAAAACGGGTCTTGTGGGGTGTTCCTGGGACAGAACTGGGATCAGTTGCTACCAAAACTGGAGTTGATGGACTACTGCATCAAGTTCTTCATTGCTCCAAGCTTCATTTTGGAAGCCTATACTCCTTTCTTGGTGCTTTTGTTGGTGTGCAGGCCTTGGCATGGTCTGAGGCTATACATATGAGGCTACCTGCATATGCAGCAAATAGAAAGGTGTCAAAAAGACATCACGATCATGCACAGCATTTACTTTTTAGCTTGTTGTAATACAGCTGGATTTCTGTGGGACTGGTCTCTTGGTAGATACTGACCATTGCATACCACCAACCCTTGGACTGGTGCTATTTTAATAAGATAATCAGAGTTGTTCACTTTACCTGTCAGTGGTTTTAATGTTATGGCTGCTCAGCAATCAGCAAAAATACTTTGGAAAAGTATCATCTACATCTAAATCATTAATCTCAGCAGTAAAGAAAAACAAGTTAGACATTAGAATAAATGCAAACAATCGAGAAACCGGTGAAAAGGGATCCAAATTAGTTGTTCGTTGCAAAAAGCAGTTGCTGGTTAGAAGAACACCGGCTCCAGATTCCTCCTCAATGTCTCCAGCTGTTTCATGAATGCGTAAAGGTCCTTTAGCAGCTCCTTATTCGGTCTAATAAAGAACTGATTGAGGTAAACCTGGTATTTCATGAGGAAAAACCAGTAATGGTGGGCTTTCAATCCCAATTCCAATAACGCTACTTGTGTTCATTCTAATGTTCATGTTATTTTGGAGTAAAAGAGGCTGCCCAGCTTGTAAGGTTCTTTATCTGGACAGCAAATAGGTTCTCAAATAAACATCATATAGTGTAACTGGGAAACCTGAAAGAGAAACTGGCAGTGTAATTTGCTTCAGTCTTCAATTCCCAGTACTTTTTAATGTTGTTAGGGAAATATTCCATCCCTAGACTTTTGCACGATACACTATTGATTCAGATTTATATAACCCACACATACCTGAGATCAGCAGAGCTAGTAACAGACTCTTCTCCATGACTCTTTCAGTGTCTTTGTGCGTCTTTAGTCTCAGAACTTTGTTTATTCAGCAAACCATGAGGCTGATTTCACTATATCTGATCAGGCATCTGATTTGAATAGTCCTTGAGACTGTCCTTCATGGCTAATTCTTTTTTTTAAAGTAAAATGAAGTAGATGCACCTTGGAGTCAAAAGAATGATTTGTATGAAGGTCTCATTACTTAAGCTTTGTCCACAAATGAGCTTGCCTGAAAGTCAGGCTCTGGAAACAGACTTGTTGGTCTGAGAGTTTGAAGTTTAGGGCAATGGGCTAACAGACAATCGAGCCGCATTCAGTTGAGGACCTCCTAGAAAAGTACACGCCAGGTTCCCAGGAGTCACAGGGTCTCCTGTGTCTGAGGTGTAGCGTTCTCAAGTTGGCGAAGGCATGCCTTCTGTCTTCTGTTCTACATAAGGCTGTGGAGCAACCTGTTTAAACCAGCTATACACGTTAAGTGGCAACACTTTGGGAATCTGTCGTGATTACAGCTGTAGCTTTAACACTGCAGTGATACCTGATCCCTGGTTCCGATCACCTACAGCACCAGAGCTGCTGATCACACTTCAGACTCAGTGTATTGGGTTTGGAAGAGGCCTACCAGCAGCTTGTCCACGAACCAACAGAAGAGCTGTCCTTGAACGCATACAAGGGGCCGTACTGTCTTCACCCTGGGGTCTCCATTACAGAACCACTTCTATGGACACCATGCTAGCTGGAATCCTAGTTCTACCTCCCTATTTAGATTATATATCAGAGAAGACCAGGAGTTTAACAAATGCTGACATGCATATATTGTGGTTCACGGTGTGCTGTGTACTCACAATGTCAATAATAGTCACTTTCACTTTTTCACTTTCATATATGGGACTGCAGAGCAAGAAGTGAGTCTTTGTCGCAATCCTACTCCGACCCCAAGCAACAAGACTGAGATTCAGGCGCAGTAATTATGCACAAATTGAACTCCTGGCTGTCGCTTTTGGCTTGCTGAAGCTTTTATATTATGTTCTTAGGTAATTTTCTACTTTTGGTTTGCCCATCCTTCCATTATCCACCCGCTACAAGGAACTAATGATGTTCCTTATAGCAAAGTCAGCAGAAAGTCTACTTTGTGGTCACGTCTTCCTTACTGACCACCCTTCAAGTGGACTGTGCATTAAAGACAGTTTAATGGTCTTCAGGTGCAGGTCAGAACATTGTGTTTGCCCAGGAATCAAACTCAAGTTTATTGTATGACGACTCTCTTTCACAGGTCTGTCCATCCATCAGATTTTAAAACATTAATGTTTGCCTTTGTTCTTTCTTTCCTTTGTTCTTTTTTTAATTGATCTAATTGAAGAGAAAAGGTAATCCATCACCAAGACATAATCTCACCTTTTCTTTTGATAATTCAGTTACTGTCCCCTTGAGTTTCCATTCTCTAATGAAGCTGGAACATGCAGATCTCTTCTTTGCAACATCTGGAAAGTCCAACCATTCCTCACCACTCACACTACATTTACATTTAGCCAGACCCTCTTAGCCAGAGCGACTTTCATTTCCTAACTACAGGGACAGTCTCCCTGGAGCAACTCGGGCTTAAGGGACTTGCTCAGGAACCCAATGGTGGTAGTGCCCGTAGGCAAGTATTCTACCACCAACATTCCCTCTCCACACTATTCATTGTAAGTGAAAGTGACTATTCTTGTTATTGCTAGGTCACAGCACACAGTGAACCACTACGAAATTGGACCTCTGCATTTAACCCATGCAAACTCTGTGCAGCAGGGGGCAGCATTGAAAGTGCCCAGGGAGTAGTGACAGTGACGGTACCTTGCTCAAGGGTATCTCTTGACTGGACTACTGCAATTGTCTACTGGTGGGCCTACTATTGGAGGCAAAAAGATCACCTCAACTGATTAAAAATGCAGCTAGAAGACTGATCTTCAACCTCCCTAAATGTTCTCATACGCTGCTGGTACTGCAGGACCTGCACTGGCTCTCTGTAGCTGCTCAAATCAGGCACAAAACCTTAACCATCAAGACCTGGAATGGACCCTTAATTCTCGGCGGTAATGATCAAACATGTAATTTCTGGTCTTCTCAGATCAATAAGTGCTGCTCATTTTGAACCTCCACTCTGCTTCAGAAGAAGAGGAAGAGAGGTGTCGAGACTCTTCGATCCTGGCTCCTCCTGGTGGAAAGAACTTCCTCTTGCTGCCAGAATTGCTGAGTTTCTTGCTATCTTCAACTGGATACTGAAGATCCACCTCTTCATGAAATACACGGGCCGCTAACTACTCCTTATTCCTTCCCATACTTCTCATACTTCATCACTTACTTTGTACGATGTTTAAATTGGGGGAAAAAAAGACCAAAAAAAAAAAACCTTTTGGCCACCTACCACTAGCTGTTAGACATGTTTGTGTTGATATTAACTTTGACTTGTGTATTGGCAGAGTTAGTAAAGTATGTTGTGTAGATTGCAGTAATTCAGTTGGACGGCAGCAGTTGACTTAAATCTAGGTTTTCAGGAATGAGAAACAGATGTGGACTAGAGCACTTCTGTACGTTGTTCTGGAGAAGAGCTCCAGCTGAAAGCTGTGAAGGTAAAAGTACTGTTCCTCGGATTAAGACATGGCTAAGTCAACAAATCTAGTTGTGCTTGAATGCTTTAATAAAAGTACTTAGAGAAACTAGAATAAACTACATTCCTATATTGTGACTGATCACAGCGCTGCAATATTCTCCTCTCACCTGCAGAGGGCGCCCACAGCCCGCTTTTTCTCATCAGTCCAAGGACTTTTAACAACCTGCAGATTCTCAGATATTACTTTATTTCTCCAGAATCTGATTAACAGCAGCAACAACAACCAGTATAACTGTGTTTTTAACTAACTGTGATTTCTGGGGAAAATAAACTTTATGATAAAAAGTTAACTCGTGGTTAAAAAGTTACAATTAAATTTTAAATTGTGATCGCTCGTCTTAAATAATCTCAAATATCTGCTTTGCATCAATTTTGGATGCTGTCACATTCTGAAAAAGAAAATGAGAGAGAGAGAGAGAGAGAGACAGACAGAGAGAGACAGACACAGAAAGAGAGACAGACAGGCAGAGACAGAGAGAGACAGACACAGAAAGAGAGAGAGACAGAGAGAAAGCGACACAGACAGAGAGAGAGAGACAGAGAGAGACAGAGAGAGAGAGAGAGAGAGAGAGAGAGAGACAGAAAGAGAGAGAGCGAGAGAGAGAGACAGACACAGAGAGAGAGTGTGTATGGTAGGCTCGCGCTGAACACCCCCTCCCGACACACTGCAGCTTCGTCCCGTCCCACCTGGGAAAGCCTCGCGCGCAGTGAATAATGTGACAGCAGCTCCACGAGGACGGTCAGCTCGCGCGGATTTTCTCCTTCAATCTGTTTCCGTCTGCACTGGTCTCTCTCCCTCTCTCTCTCCCTCTCTCTCTCTCTCTCTCCCTCTCTCCCTCTCTCCTCGTGAGATGCTGCCATGTCGCGTGCGCTGATCCTCTGCTGGACCGCGCTGCTGCTCGCGCACCTGGCCGCCGCCTCCAGAGCGCACAGCTGTCGCGAGGTGAAAACGGCTTTCCAGCTGCGCCAGATTGGGCCCCTCAAGTGGGTCCCGGAGACCCCCGCCACAGGTGAGTGACCTGAGTGACCCCACTCAGTCCCACCTGTCCTGTCAGGGGATCGGCCGCCCCCTCCTGCAGGAAGAGTCTCCTCTTCTGGAAGGACTACTAGATGTTGGAACATTGCTGTGAGAGTTTGATTGCAGCCAGAGGATGAGCCAGGGACCACTCATCCCAGAGGAGGTCCATCACTGGTCCTCGGAGCTCGGGAGCTTAAGTGCTTTTCTACGGAGATTAAGAACCTGTGTGGGCACCAACTTTTCCAGCAGTGGAGGGTCTGTGCAGGCAGTTTAGGTGCTTGTAATTAGAACAGCCTGATGATTGTGTTAACTATGCTTTTAAAAGCTTTTAACTACACTGGTAGAAGGAAAAAAAAGTTCTCTGCAGGTATTATTATTTATTTATTTATTTATTTTTAAACACATGCCTTTAAAGGTCCATCCTGGTCCTTTTAGGTCCATTTTTGATCCTTAACTGTGTTTCTCTCAGAGTAAAGAGTGTTTTACAGCAGAAAGGTTTATTAGAAATCCTGAGTCGGGATGGGGTGTACAGATTCGCCCACTATTTAACTGCAGCGGAATAGGGTGGAATTATGTTCCCTAAAGAACAGGGTCCACCCCGTTGACTCGAGTGACACACCGGTACCTTTTTTCCTGAGTGTGGAGGCTCCCGAGAACAGGTGCCTGAAGCAGGTTTCAATTTAGAAGCTGATGATTACCTGGAGGTTTGAGTGATGCAGCCTGAATTTGCATGAAAGGGAGAAAAGCAACCAACAAAAGAATATTCTTTAAAAGTGCTAAAAAGGGCTCATTGGCAGAGGGCTTAAGAAGAACCTTTTGAGTTCTCTGTAGAACCATTTACAACAGTCCTTTTGGGTGAACTTTCAATTAAAGTTTATTTCAAGGGCAACACACACAAGCAAAGCTCCATCCCTGATCACCCCCCCACATGATCCCACCACATGTGCGCGCACACACACACACACACACACACACAGTCTGAACAGACTCTCTTGTATGTTTTTAATGTATTGTTGAGGAACAGTTCTCCAGACTTAATGAAAGACCATGTTTTTGTCTCTCATTATATGTTCAGTTCAGTCCAACTCCCCCGACCAGGGATTATTTGTTGGTTAATCCACACAGTGATCTACATCTGAACCTTCAAGCAGAACAAAGTCTAACTTAAGACATGAAGCAGAGAAGAAACAGGTGCAGATGATTCCAGATGATCAGATGATTAGTTTGCTGCTGATGCTGAGTGGTTGGAACCCATTTATCTAGATCCTTGTATCTTTTGACACATTGCAGCCTGGAGTACTAACACGTTTCCATATTTCATGTAATCTACTCAATATTCCAAAGATAAGACAGTTTGATGGGTATACAATTGTATTTCTGCACCAACAAGGTGATTTCTTAGAAAAATCTAAAGAATTGAGTGGGGGGTCAAGACACGGTGCTGTACGCTGACGTAGTCTATCAGCAGTGGGCTGAGATTACACACCTACACAACCTCTCAAATGTTCAGCTGTACCGTAACCACTTCCTCCACAAACTTTGGCGTGTCAGTCACTGGGGTGCATCAGCGGTAACGCTGCCTTCACATGCTGTTGGAATTATGGTCAATACAAGTCACTGAATTGCTCATAATTGGCCCCTCAAATCAAAACATCAAGTGGGGAAATTTTGAGAATTTTTATACCCGAGTTAACCTTTTAACATGCCAGAGAAAAGGAAGGGCTCAGTAATGGAAAACAGATAATTAAGAGTGCCACCATGTTTTTGTATAGAACTGTGCAAAGGCTTGAGTCACCCCTCATTTCTTCATATTTTGCTGTTGAGGAACAGTCCTCCAGGCTTCTTGAAGGACTTTCAATATTTTTAGATCTGGTTTTCAGTCCAGGCTCCATAACTGAATGGGCATTCCAGCAGTGCAGGACATTCTTGACAAATAATAGACCAGAACACAGCCAATGTCCAAAGAAGAGCTTTGTAATGTCCTACAAGAAGACAATTCCTGAAGACGGCTTAAAGAAATGACAAGAAAGCTCACCTGAGAGTTCAGCCTGTGTTGAGGAATAATGGTGATCAAAGCAAATATTGACTTTTAAAGCTGGTTAGAATTCTTCAAACTCTCTTTGTGTTTAATACTGTATTTACAGGTATGTTGGCACAGTGTTTTATTTTCCCAGTAAATGTAGATAAATGATGGGAGGCTCAGCAATGCATATTTAATTGTCCAACTAGATTCAATGTAATTGCTAGAAGCCATTATAAAATGTAGGTGGTCTAGTGCCTGCGATCCTGTAGATCAAGAGGTTGCAGGTTCAAATCCCACCTCCAGCACTACCACCATTGGGTTGCTGAGCAAAACCCTTAACCCTGATTTGCTCTCCAGGGGGACTGTCCCTGTAATTAGGACATGGAAGTCACTCTGTATAAGAACATCTGCTAAATGTAAATAATATTTAGGAAAAAGCTGAACTATAGCACAGTTTTTAGTTAAAAAATTAGCTTTGGGGTTCAGTTCTTGGCTGGGGTCACCTGAGGCTGTTTCTATGTGTCGTTTGTGTTTTTATTCCCATATCTGCATAGGTTCCCTCCACGTGCTCTGAAAATCTAAACATCTGATTCAAGGTTAGAATAAACCATATAATGATGCATATATCTTTGCATCTCACATCTATTTCTTGCCCTTTTAGGTTGCATTTAGTAAAAGAAAAACAGTAATTGTGTATTGAAATTTGTAGAAGTGATTTTTGTAGAGGATGTATCTTTACTTTTACATGGATACACTAGAACATTACTAAATTGATTGGTGTTGTGGCCCCACAGGAACTGCATTCTGGATTGGTTTTTCTAGTGGAGATCTAATTTCTGCCTTTTGTGTATTGATTAGTTACATATTTTCCTTTATTTGTTGTTTGACAGCCTGGGAATAAGGGACAAAAAGGCAATATTCATCACTTTGCACGACCAGACTGTAATTAGGACGAATCTGTTGAGCACAATGTGGTTTCCAGTCCATCCCCAAGATTCTTTCTCTTTCTGCCTTCTTCTTCATAATTGTTTCATAATGAATCCGTGTTTGCATATGGATGCACCAGCTGTTTGCAAGCATTCTGAGGTTTTTTCTTCCAGAAAAAGCTTTGCAATATGAAACATTAATGTGCAAACGTTTAATTACATTTTGTAGGAAAATGAGACAGTAGGTACTGTGATTTATTGGTTCATGTGCAAACATGCAAAATACAATCTGTAACAAAGAGAATGATTCTATGATTCGAACAAAAAAGTTAGTTTTTGGTTTGACCACCAATATTCTTCAGCACAGCCTGAACTCTCTTAGGAGAGCTTTCTTGTCACTTCTGTAAGTTGTCTTCAAGAATAGCTCTCAAGGCTTCTTGAAGGACAGTCCAAAGCTCTTCACTGGATGACTGGTGCCTTTCGTTCCGTTCTCTGTGGAGATGATCTCACACTGCTTCTGCCTCTGAAACTGCTCAGGTAGAGGGACTGTACTAAAAATGTCCTTCAGGAGGCCTGGAGAACTGTTCCTTAAGAAGACAATAAAACATCAAGAAAGTCTGGCTCTTTGGCAGCAGCTACAATATGAGAAATATGAGACTTTTACACTGTTTTGTTTTTTTTTTTTTTTTTTTTGGTAAAAATTTAGTGTAGGGTTCTACGCTATGAGCAATTTTTGACATCATATTTATGACATCATAGTTTGCTCCGTGGGTTGACGGATAACTTGCATATTCTTCATACCACTCATGAATCAAACCTGTTTGAGAAAAATCATCTTGTCAGCTGTACTTCGTAGGTAAAATAAAAAAATATCATTGTTTTGAGTATAACACTGAATTTTAGGTTCTGATTCTTCCTGCATTGGAGAAATCTTGATTATCTTCAAAAAACTGAGATAATAGGTATTAATATTCTCATAACATGAGTGCTGGAAGTGTGTCCAGAAGCTTTCTCACAATTACCATTAGAAGTCCTGGCAATGGTGCGATGGGGAGTTAGATTACTAAAAGCAAGAACTAGCTGGACGAGGTTACTCCAAGTTTTACAGGGTTCAGCTCCAATGGCCACAGGCTGAGGGGTCAAACAGGCCACCAGGAATAAACAAACCAATAAAAAGCTAAAATGGCACGGTTAAAAATGCGTACTTTTAATTCCAAGAATATTGCTGGCCATAAATGTCTAAAATTACGTCCATGCTACCTCCCTGCACAGTTTAGACTGGTAGACTCAAGTTTCTAGGTCACATGTATTATGTCCTTTTATTAGCACTACACTTTTGCAAAAAATGGCAAAATAATAAGTGGCTAATTCAAAATAATTCAGAAATGGTTCTTAATGGAATAAAACTGAGGGTACCTGGAACCTTTATTTTGAACAGATTAGAGGAATTGGTCTGGACTGTCCTCTTATAGGTGCTACTCAGCAAGTAATCATATGACCCACTATCTCTTCACATCTTTTAGTGTTCTGTTAAAATGGATGCGACCATATGAACGTCCATATGAATGTAGGTGTTTGGCTACTTTAGCGTGTTTTAATGAATTCATTAGAGCTTCAGTTCAGGGAACCTCTGAAACTACAGCGAACATTGGTTAAGGAGACGACAGTCCAAATTACATTCAAAATTCTGTCAGTCAGTCATTTTCTGCCGCTTGTCCCAAGCGGGGTTGCGGGGGGGTGCTGCAGTCCATCCCAGCTCACACAGGGCGAGGACGGGGGACGCACCCTGGACAGGTCGCCAGCCCATCGCAGGGAGGAGCGAGACGGGGAAGGCACCTTGCTCAAGGGTACCTCAGGGCAACCTGTTGGGAAGGGGTTCAAACCCCGATCCTATCATGTGGCCAACGCCCGAACCACTAGGCCACCGCTGCCCCCCATTCAAAATTCAATGACTCAGTTTGGCCAATCAGTGCAAGAAGGAGTACGAATATCATGCTGATTGGCACAACATGCTTTCATTCATACTAACTTCCAAGTTTCCTTGCACCCTTACATCAGCATTAATTGCTTGAACCACTCCTTTAACTGCAGACTGAGACTCCGTGACAGCTGACAGGCACAGGACAGCAAGGCTGAGGTTAGTCAGCCTGCAGGACTGCGGTCATAGACAACAAGAGGTCTGGACCAGGGGCCTGGAATGTCAAGCATGTCAAAGTGTTTCCAACCACTGACATTGACAAACCCTTTCACAAATAGCATCTTTATTCGAAGTTGTTTAGGCTATTCACGAAGCGTCACAGAGTACAGCAATGTTGTTTTGGAGTTCTGCACGCAAGCAAGCACAGAGCAGGGTCCTAGAGTTCACAAAACATAAGACTTTTATTGGTCAGTTTTTATGAGAACATGGGCACTTTTATTTATTTTATTTGTTATTGGGTTTGAATTAGTTACGGTGCATTGTGTGTTGTAAAATAATAATAAAAAAAAATCTATGAATAACTTTAAATTGCATTTAAAGGCAAGACGATATGTGCACTCTGGTAGTCCTTTGGCAGCATGGCAACAGTCCTCCTTGCGGCAAAGCTGTCTTTATTCCTGCACTTACTGTGCAGGTACATTTTGTTTTTTGTTCATCAAGGTACTCTCATCGGTGCAGTGTGGTCACTGAGGTTCAGTTTTGTACTTAATTTTGGTTACCCAAAAGGAAATCTGAAAAGCTGTACCTTTTCTGTAGCTAATTTTTGAAACAAAACAATGAGATTAAAAGCCTGGAGTCAGGGCGAGGTGAACAGAGTCAGTCCACTTTAGATAATCAGTGAAAAAAACTAAGAAATCAGTGGAATTGCATGAATTAATTTCGCTTACCTGGTGATTGTAGCCATTCTTGCATTTCTAGGTTAGTCCATTATATAAGAACTAACAAATCCGATAAGTTATCAAACCTGCCCAAGCCTTTTAAATGATAGAAACAAAGTTCTGCTTTGGACTATCTGTAAAGCCGAACATGTGAAGCCCACCAACAGCATTTGAGCTCATCCACAGCTGTTGGAACACATTAAGTGTAGGTTGTGTGTTAAATGTCGTTTACGGATCCAAGTATACGGACAGATATCATGTAGCATACAATCTGACAATGATGATCTTTGCTTTTGAAGAAGGCTTGGCTCAGTCCAGGCCTGAGATTAACCTGCACATGGACCCCTAGTGACCAAGTAGTAATAGATTCAAGTGGGTTTACCTTTTTTAAACCTCTAATGTTTAAACATGCCAGTAGTTCATTTGCATAAGGGTTAAATGACCCTGACAGTAACTGGAAAGTGAAAGTCTATTAACAGTCTAATAAAATGCAATTTACTTAGGACGTTTAACTATATATTCTTTTCCCTTTGTGTAACTTCATCTCCAACGTACACCATTAAAACCTGCTGACAAGGGCTTTTAATTAATAATAGTGAGGGTTTAGCCCATTTGCCAGCAATAGTATAAAGAGCTTTAAGTAATCAATGCCCTAAAGTTGCTTATTCACTGGTTACTGTGAAAGTTATGACCTCCCTCGCTTTAGCTGTATTAGGCAGCCAAGTGAACCATATCGAGATTATGTGCTGATGTTGCAGACTCCATGCCATCCATTACTGCACAAGGGGAGAGATAATTTCCGCTGAAAACACCCACTCACTGCACCAGGTCTGACTCTGGATGCACCAGATTTCCACTTTTATCTTATCTCCACATGTCATTGGGTTTAATGCATGCCAGTGTAACATCATTCTCCCACAGAAACGTCATTCAAGTTTCTAACTCGGAAAAACTGAAGTGGCTTTAGTTACACTGCTCCGGCTTTAGGATATTCCCTATCTATCCAATAAATCTAAAGCCCCTTCTATTAAACTCGACACCGCTGTGAATTATTCTCTATTAAACTCGACACCGTTATGAATCATGCTTTTACAACATTGCGCGCGGTCCTTCAAAAATATACCAAACCCCTTGAATTCACTTCATCATCCCTGAAGTGAAAACATCCTGTGTCACTGCCAGAAGAGTATTTTGGGGTTTCTGGGCTGCACCGATGTGGATTTGTTCTGTGGAAGTAAAATAAGTCACAGGGCCAACGTGTAAAGTTGGGTTAATGTCTTAAATTATGTTAAGTATATGTTCTTAAAATACACAAAAAGTATTCTCTTTATAAATCAATTTCTTACAATTTGCAACAACTGGCTATTGCCTAGTATAAGATGTGGAATCCAGGCTGGGTAGATGACTTCAAATGTTGCACTTGAGGGAAGAAAAGCAGTTTTGGCTCAAAATGGGGAAAAATGCAGTGTTTTGAGTGTGATTCATAGCTTGTCTTGGGATTAGGCATTAAAACCATGAAGTAAAACAGTCCAAAAAACTGATCAAAGCTTACATTCCCATCTACATCATTTTACCTTTAGTTACCCTCAGAATGTGATTCAATCAAAGACTGAATTACATCTCAGTGATTGGACCAGACGTGTGCAGGAGGTCAAGCCAGTCATAGTTCTAAAGCGCTTTTTACAACCATTGTGTAACGGTGGCAGGGTGCAGGGAGGACGCCAATGCAGAGCCAGGAGTTCGTAACATAAATTTATTAACTATATTAACAAAACAAAACAAAACAAAACCAAGGACTGCAGTCCTAACTAAAATCAAGGAACTGCAGCCTAAACCAAGATCACCAGATTATCAAAACCACCACAGTGTGTAGGCAGAGCCTAACAAATGAGCCGCGCTCTGTTCTGACTCATCGGGGCTTAAATAGTCAGCCCCAATGAAACACACCTGTGCCTTCATTAGCTCAGGTGTGTGTTCCGTCAGAACAGGCGCCCTGCTCGTGCACAAAACACCTGATCAGAAGTGACAGAATCCCCCAAAGGCGGCTCGAGCGCAAGAAACATCGGCGAACACCCAGAGAGGTCAAGAACAAGAAACACTCTACAAAGGGAGTCTCTTTTAGGGGCATATGGTCAGGTCCACAAAAGGCAAGTTCTATACAAAGGACCCTGACCAGCCATGTCCAGGCACTGGAGTGGCGAGGAATCCTAGAAGTTCAGTCCCCTAGACTGAACTTCTTGACCTAGAGTCACTGGAGGAATCGCCCGATTCAGTGGAACGCCTCGCCTTGGCAGAACTTGAAAGAGAGCTAAACACAGATTTTAAAGGGTTCAAAGAGAGTCTCTCACATAGTCGAACTCTGTTTCCAACCCCTGCCATCCCTTGTTCTTCACGTCTCTCATCACAAGTCTACAGAGTGCAGAAGCTGTCGTTAGCTTCTTGAACTGAGACAGGTCATTGCTGATGTCTTTAGGCTCCACTTCTATCTTCTTGATCATATTCCCCTGCTGCTTGGAGCCCAGTGAGGCAGCGTCCCAGCTCCTGGATTTCCACTATGAGAAGTTTCACATGGACTCCTCCACAAACCACCTTGTTCTGAGCCTGCTGCATTGTGAGGGTGAACTAAATGCTTAAGTCATCATGCAGCTGGTCAATCTCTGGAATCTTCCCTGCTTCTCCATCCAGACTGTTCTTCAGCTGCTCCGGCTCTGGCTTTAACCACCAGGGTCTGGCATGCACTGGTGTCTGTGGGGTAGTCGGGGTCGAAGATCGCCAATCTTGCTTCCCTTACCCCTGACCTCTTCTCTGGCCTCAAGCTGGAAAGCTTTTAGCCTCACTTTGGGCCTACTCTCAGTTCAGCCTGCAGAGCAACGTTGCTGATCTTACCCATCTCAGCTCTGCTCTGGTCCCAGCTCAGTTGTTCCTCCATAGTGGCTATTTTGCTTCAGCTTCTTCTGAATGGTTGGAGTCTCAACTCTCCTCGTTGTCTGCCATACAGTTTTGGCCCCTCTGTTCATCGTTCTCTCAGCTTTTCTCTTTGGACAGCTTGATCTGGCTTGCAGCTTTTATTCTGAGACTTCTCTCTCTTCTCTGAATTTACTCTTTTGTGAAGCTCACCTTTGTCTTGAGCCAGAGCTTCTCCCTTCAGTTTCCATAGTCTTGATCTCCCTTTGGCAACTGGACAAGAGTCCTTTGGTCCTCTCCAGCTGAGGAAGCAGATGGTGATCCTTTCCTTGTGTTTCCAACCACTTTGTTAAGTGACCAAGGCATTCACCTGCCAACATCGAGGCTTCTTTCGCCATCAGCTGCTGGTAGGCTCTGTCAGCAACTCCTCCTGTTCAGTAGTCTGAGCGATCAGCCACCTTGATCTGTTCGTCTCTGAGGTGAGATTGGATTGCCCTTGCAGCTCCCTGATCTGTTTGTGAATCCCTTGCCTGCTTTCCTCTGGTGACTTTTGCAAGCAAATTGCAGCATGTCTGAACAGCTGGTACCTCTGCATTTGTTGATGCCCAAGCCTCCACCTTCTGAACCTCCTCTGAAGAACACTTGTTGCCCAGCACTGCTTCTTGAAAACCAATCTTTGCTGGTGCATTCTTACTACAGCCTGAATCATGGTGGCAGCTTTGTGCATTGCAGCAACATTCTTTCGAACAGAAAAACCCCTAAAAGCTGCCTGGATGCATATCACTGACCTTCTCAACACCTGGAATCTCTCATGCTTCAAATTTACCCTTAGTGTAGGACCTAAAATGTCTTTGAATGATGATGGCTGACACCCTTATGGCTTGGTACTTTACTACCTCGATTGTCTTCTGAATGCAGCCTGAATCAGGGAAGCTGCCTGATGTTGCAGGATCACCTCCCTTCTGACCCTCTGACCTCTAAAGCAGGCTTGCAGGAGCATTGCAGCAGGCGCCCAATTTCACGAATTCTCCTCTGCTTTCTGGCATCAGGTGTGGGCCGATACCTAAGCTGGATGGCAGTAGCAGCATACTTGATGCATAAATATGTCAGCGTCGAGCACAGTGAGTACAAGCATTGTATCACTGTAGCGGCCTGGTGCTTCTGTTCAGAGTCTGTCTGGTCTTTATCCTCGAATGCGGCTTGCAGAACAACAGCATGCATTTTTCTCCTTCAAAGACTTCATTTCTTGCTTCATCATCTTGTTAGCTCGGTAATGTTGCTGAACAGTCCTGGCTGCCCACAGTAGCTTCGGGTAGTACTTTCTGCTCAAATGCTTCCCTCACCTGAATGCACAGATAGTTTACTGCGGCCTCATGTTCAATTTGCATCGAACCAGAACTTTCATTCTCAAACTTCCCCACTAGCCTGGAACTGCTCCTTCTCGGTTTGCTGTGCATGGATGGCTTAGTGGGGCTGGGTTTATGGATCGACTCCTTGATCGCTTTCCTTGCTGTGAAGGGCTTCGCTTGGTGACCTCCCCAGTTACCCGATGCAGGGCGGCGGTCTCTGCCGTCGCCAGCTCTCTGTGTCAGGAAGCGGCTTCTTTCACTGCCTCGCTTCTTTGTTGCGGCGAGGCCTTCTTAGTGTTCCTTTTGGTGGGCGCCCGTGCTCTTTGCGTTTAGCGGCGGCGTGGCGCTCCCTGCGCGCGTTGCGGCCGGGCTGGCGCGTGCTTCAGCGTTGCGTGACTGGGCGCCGTGCTTTTCGTTAACGAGCTGGGCGCCCGTGCTTTTCGTGTTGAACAAGGCAGGCCCGGCGTTTGCTGCAACCTCTTGCGTGATTGGCGCTGGCGTGTTCACGCTGTATTCTCACGTTGAGCCTACTTGGCATACATTTACCGTAACGTGCTCATTGGCTTCGCGGGAGAAGTGCTTTACGTAGCGCCTCCATTAGCTGCGCAGAATCCTTTACGTAAGCGCCTCCGTGGCTGCGCCGGAGATTCTTTACGTGGCTCCTCTATCAGCTGCGCGAGCGTTCTCCGCTGGCGGATCTTGCGGTGATTGTCATTACATGGCGGCGCACCGGCGCTGAATCTCCAGCGTTGAATAGCGCAGAGCGCTCCGCGCTCAGCGTTCCGCTTTTAGATGGCGTGAACTCGTTGACTGTCGTCCTTCGGCGTTACGTGACTCCCGTCGTCCGAAGCCCGCCCTTCCACCAACCGGCGTGAAAACACCTGGTTCAGCGAAATATCGAGGTAGCGCTGTATGTTGCGGCGAGAAGCGACCAGCTTCTGCAGCGGTTGAACCAGTCCGGCGCCTACCTGGGACCCAGAAGCGGCTGGCCGGCGGGATATCTGAATCAGCCCGGCGTCAGGCGTTTTGGAGCTCCTGGCGGTGGCGCGAAGTCGTACGTACCCAATCCTCGCCCTCAATTTCCTCGCCGGTCCACGGCTCAACGAACCGCCCGATGCGGCGGCTTGTATCCCAGGTTAATAAACTCAATGTCCTCTTGATCGCGGCTGCGACATGCGCAGCACCGCTCTTGCTTTCGCACTCCTGACTCGCGGCGTCCAGGTACGGCGGCTCATTCTGCTTGGTGTAGGGTGCAGGAGGGCGCCAATGCAAGCCAGAGTTCGTAACATAAATTTATTAACTATATTAACAAAACAAAACAAAGAAACAAAACCAGGACTGCAGTCTAACTAAAATCAGGAGACTGCAGCTAAACCGAATCACCCAGATTATCAGAAACCACCACAGTGTGTGGCAGAGCCTAACAAATGAGCAGCGCTCTGTTCTGACTCATCGGGGCTTAAATAGTCGCTAATGAAACACCTGTGCCTTCATTAGCTCAGGTGTGTTCGTCCAGAACAGAGCGCCCTCTATCGTGCACAAAACACCTGATCCGTGACACATTGTTGTCGCAAAGCAGCTTTACAGAACCCGGGTCCGAGCGTTGAGTAAGTTAATGCGAGGCGGCGGAGGCAAAAACTCCTAAAACTAAAATCGGAACTGCAGCCTAAACCAAGATCGCAGATTATCAAAACCACCCACAGTGTGTAGGCAGAGCCTAACAAATGGCAGCTCTGTTCTGACTCCTCGGAACCAAATAGTCAGCCCCAATGAAACACACCTGTGCCTTCTTCATTAGCTCAGGTGGCGTTTCGGTGGGGGCAAGCCCTCTCTCGTGCTGAAACACCTGATCCATTTGTTGTGTAAAGCAGCTTTACAGGGGTCCGAGCCCCGGGTGAGTAAGTTGAGGGCGACGGAGGCAAAACTCCCTAAAACTGGAGGAAGAAACCTTAGGAGGAACCAAGACTTAAGGGAACCCATCCTCCTCTGAGGTGGACATTTGATTGTTCACTTTCTTACAGTGGAAAGGTGCATGAAAGGGGATGACTTTATACAGCAAATAACATCACTGGGGTGTTTTGCGAGCAGTATGATGCAGTGTAGCTTCAGTGACAGTGGCTCAGGTTAAAAGGAGTTTCTTTCAAAACTTACATTAAGTGCAGACCACAAAAATGCCTCTGGTTAAACTGTCAGGCAAGCAGCTACAGATGCCCCACCATCTCCACTACTGTTCCGGCAGGAGCATTGACTAAATAAATTTGGGAAAGCCAACATGGCTGACATATGGCTGGGTCCACAGGGAATCCCTGTGCCGTCCTGTGGTAGTCTTGTTTCCACAGGACTGGGAGTGTGAAACCCTCCGCTACATTACAGTAAGGTTGGGTCCAAAGGACTGGGACTGGCTGCTCAGCACTTCAGTAGTCCGCAAATCTCATGGGCCAGGCTAGAAAATTAGCATGTTTTCATTAGCATCAGTGAATAGAAATAGTATCGAATAGAGATATATATTAATTTAAGTTATTGATGTCTTATGACTGGACTGTACTCTAAAGTTTGGTAGAAAAAAATTATATTTGTCGCTTATCCCTGATCAGCCAGGATATGCTTGGAGTTCAAATTTGGGGCAGCGGTGGCTTAGTGGTTAGGGTGTTAGCCGCATGATCGGAGGATCGGGGGTTCAAACCCCTTCCCAATAGGTTGCCCTGAGGTACCCTTGAGCAAGGTGCCGTCCCCGTCACTGCTCCCCGGGTGCTTTCAATAGCTGCCCACTGCTGCACGGTGTGTATGTGTTAAATGCAGAGGTCCAGTTTCATTGTGGTTCACTGTCTGCTGTGCTGTGACCTCAATGACAAGGGCTGTCACTTTCACTTTCACTTAGTCCAGAACTGAGGCTATAAGGACAAACCGAGGTTGACCGAGCTGTTCAATAATGTGGTGTGGGCCTGTCAGCTTATAGTTTCTGATATTGATGAAGAACAGGTAATCAATAAAAATCACCATTAACTTGCTCTAGTGCCAACACAGCAAGAATCTTTAGAGTTTGATTCCCAGTCAGGACCACCTGGTGCTCTCTGTAAGGAGTTTGCATGCATGCGTTTGCATCAGATTTTATTCATGGTCAAAAAACATGAACATCAGGTGGACTGGAGATGCTAAATTGCCCCCTAAGTGTGAGTGTGTTTGTCTGCAGCACTGGGAAGGGTTCCAGCTCCCCCTGCAACCCTGGTTAGGAAAAGTGGCTCAGATAATGAATAGACGAGCTTCTGTAATGTCCACAGGTAGTCAGTTTAATCCTCGAAGCTGACTTTTATCTGCATGATTGCTTTTTAGAGATTAGAAAGACAAGTTCGGCTTGCTTTCTTCCCGGCAGCACAGTA
Organism: Hepsetus odoe; assembly: GCA_017165825.1. NCBI lineage: Eukaryota > Metazoa > Chordata > Actinopteri > Characiformes > Hepsetidae > Hepsetus > Hepsetus odoe. The sequence goes on from CM029387.1 coordinate 4,672,589, forward strand.
GCAGCATGCATTTGTGAAATCACATTGTACTCATTATCTAAACTGCATATTAGATGGCAGCTAAGATGTCAATTGCTAGAAAAATGTCATCATCTTTTTGGCTGCTCCTGTTTTGGGTGTCGCCACAGCAGATCATCCATTTCTTCCTGTCCTCTGCATCTTCCTCCTTCAAACTGCCCTCCTGCATGTCCTGCATGTTAATGTGTGTGTTTTACATCCCTTTTAACTCTTTACACTCATTGCGAGGTCACAGCACAGCACACAGTGAACCACAACGAAACTGGACCTCTGCGTTTAACCCATGCACTCAAACACCGTGCAGCAGGGGGCAGCTATTGAAAGTGCCTGGGGAGCAGTGATGGGGACGGTACCTTGCTCCAGGGTACCTCAGGGCAACCTACTAGTGAGGGAATCGAACCCACAATCTTCCAATGCTGGGGCAACTCCCTAACCACTAGGTCACCGCTGCCAATTTATGTAAAATTATGTAAAATCTTTACATAAAATCATTAAGCGTTAACATTTATATTTATTCTAGTGTAGTTTCAGTCTAGCACTAGGTCTCACCAAGCAAGCAGACTGGAAGCATTGCTTTAAATACTTCACCGTGTTTGACATCTTGGGCAACTTTTATTTGCGCTCTATTAATCTTACATACTGTCTTCTGCTCTCGTTTGGTCACAGAAAAGTTAAATCTCAAATTTCAAAACCTTCTACACGTCTGCTCTTGCTTATATTAAACATCAAGCAGCCTTTGGGCAAGGCAGGAAAGCAGGTTTTGCCTTTTTGATGAGAGCTGTAGAACAGTCCTCACATTCATGCAGTTGATCTCTGGCACCAGAAGAAAGCCTCAGCTCTTCAGTTCTTATTTGCTCTCCTCCACAGAGCCTTTCAGAACTTGCTCCTGGTTTCTTGGGCCACTCAGCCCAGGGTCAGAAACTGTTTACTACGGCAACACCAGGACCAAGCAATTCTTTTTTTTTTTTTTTAAGCTAATGTTAGTTCTGTCCTTAATACAGCGGTCAACACTTTGAAGTGCGTAATATAGTTTTACTAATTTTGCATAGAGAGGTCCATCAGTTACATGTTCTTTTCAAGAAAACTTAGAATACTGAAGTATGTTCTTTCCTTTTTTATCTAAATCTAAAAACCTTTTTTTCTGGAATTCTGGTGTTATAAACATTCTAGATTAAAAACAGACATTAGAGTCTGTTTTTTGTGCCCTTGTGAATAGGGTTATGATGAGGATAAACATAATCTAGACCCGGCTCAGCAATGACTCCCAAATGCTTCATTTACAGTGTATGGGACACAGTTTAGAGTTCATCACACCATCAGGATATCTGGTTGATCTTCTTAGATTGTCTGTGATCTGGACCCATACACATATTTGAATTGGTGGTAAAACAAAACATGTTGGGGTTATATAGAGTTTATCCTGCTTGCACATTTGGTTCTATGGAAAGAAAACCCTCATTTGGTGTTGACCCATAACAAGCCATGGAGGTTTTTTAAGCTATTAAACGATCCTTTGGGTTCACAAATGAATTTATGACAATGGTTCTTGAAAAAAGGGAACTTTAAAGGCTGTTTTGGACACTTTTTTCTTTGGCATCGAAGAACCCATCTTGGCATCTAATTCTGAAAGTTAAACAGTGAATATAATTAAGTACCTCTTAAATTTCCACCTCAGTGCTTTGTGTTATTTCTCAACGGTGAAAATAATTCAGACATTTCGTCATATGGTTTCAGAAAATGATTTTAAGTAGCTTCTGCTGTTTCCACCAATCCGTCTTCTCATTTCCAGAATACCTAAGTGCCATGGTAATTAGTGATGTAATGTGATAAATTGCTTATTTACCCTTTGAAGAATCTTTGAAGAATTCCTTTGGACGTTTCCGTTAATTTTAAGATCTTACTGAGTCCAGGAATGGGTGAGGACATGATGAGGTTTATAGAACATGAAAAATAGCCATTTCACTATAAAAGATTTGTTAGTTTGTTCAGCTCTCAGCAGCCAGATGTGTGTGAGTGCCCAGTGCCAACTACAGGAATGGCTGGTGTGTTTAAATCACCAGGTCAAGGTGAGGGTATTTCTGTGTTTGAGTAGGAGATGCCAGGTAGGGGTTTTCTGAGTAGATTAGCTAACTGATCTGCTGTGAGACGGGTGTGAGCATGCATTTGGACCCACCTGACTGTGTGGTCTATTTACAGCCTGTGAAAAGTGGTGCATGTCTGTGGTCCTGTCTGGACCATGAGGGGTGGGGTGTGTGTGTGTGTGTGTGCGTGTCCATCTATCTGTACTAAGTGGGCTGTGTTTGACTTAACTTTTTCAAAACCTGCCTGGTATCAGTGGAAAATTTTGCAGCTCTTGAAAGGCTCCTCTGTAGCTCCTCGATGCTTCTTGGCTCGAAAATGTGGTTCCAGACAAAACCATTGACATGTATGGAAGCTTGGCATTATGTGGAGGTTGCTTAAGGACCTTTTCATTTAATAATAGGTTTCTTCAAGGGACCAAGAGATCTTTGAAAGTTTCCTCAGGACTTTGGCAAGGAGTGTGTCATGACTTTTTGCCCCTTGCGTAGCTTTTTCAAGCTCATATTGCAAATATCTAACAAACATCTCCAACCTCTGCCCGACCCCCCACCCTTTTTAGTGATTGGCCCCAGTTTGCACACTTTCGGGTTGGCACACTGTGAACATCTATGCCAGCTTTAAACTTTGCAAAGCCAAATACTGCAGGCACACGCCTGAGGTCTACAGAAATGCAGCCGTGCTGCCCAGTCCTTTGGAGCAATGTTTTCTCTGTCAGCATGAGCTCTTGCAAAGCAAATACATCAGGTCCAGGTAAACACACTGATGGTTTCCAGCTTATGCCAGCACTTCAAAGGCCTGAGAGCTTTATATGAAGGAAAAGAAAGGAGGGTTTAGTATCAGCATGACTTCTTCCATCATTAATTAGTCACCTTTAAAGCTGTGCAGGCCTGGTGAAAGATAAATACATACATGCACACCTACACCCCAAAACAGCATGATCAGGAAATGGCTCAAGTCCCCCACCATTCCTCTAAAGTCACTGCAAATGTTGAAATCATAACAACATTTACATTCCATGAAGGATTTGGATTTGGCTTGGATCACCAAGTTCTCTTGAACTCCAGTCAAACAAATGCAATGAGAGGTTTTCCAACTTTGACACTGAGGTCGAGGTTGGTGTTGGTGTTGAGAAATGAGAATGGAATTAAGGGTTAATCCAGCCAATTAAGCAGCAAGCATTTGTCACCTGTGGGTGATTAGGGGCTTATAAGCGAAGCAAAAGCCCCCAACTAAGAGGAGCTGAGGGACTACGTCTTCAGACACAACCTCAGACTGAAACCTTCAAAACATACTTGCTAATACAAATGTCATTTAATCATATGTTTCTAGTTATCCTGCAGACACTCTGGGGAAGTTACCATTAGAGGTGTATGCTTAATAAATGCTTAATATTGATGAACAAGGAACACTGAACTTGGAGCTAAAGACCATTCAGGCATTCACATCTCGATTATTCCTCAGGGTTATGATCCAGATTCGAGAACCTTATTCGTAAGCAAGAACGGCCACATTCGGAAGCAGTAAATGCAACCATTATCTACTTTTATTCATTTTAACTGGGTTTTCTGGTGTTTTGTAAAGATAGGCCACAGTCAAAAAGGATGATTCCTTCGTAAGTAACGGATTCCTCTTCTCCAGTGTTTCAGATGCCATTCTGTTAAGTCACTCTCCTCCAGCCTTGACAAATGCAACCCTGAGTTTCTCTGCCTTGTGCCAGGTTGTGTAAGCCATTGTGGTATCTATTAGCTGTGGCATATTTGGAGGAAAAATTCTAAGCCCCAAAGAATGCAGTGTGTTTCTGAGAACAGTCCTGCAGTGTGGCATCAACCAACATCTAAAACTGAACTGAAATGCCAGAATTCATAAGAAAGAAACAAAAAAAATCACGCTTGGTAGAGGTATGACTTATGATCACGTGCAGTTTTTAGTTAATTAATTAGTAAATCTGTTAACTCATCAGCTGCAGATAGTAAACCAAACTGTGTAAAATTATGAATAAAATACAGACTCCCAACGGAGTGAGCATGCAGTCAACTTCTTAGCTGTTCATTTATATTCAGTGGAATTTAGTGGAAAAGAAATGTTGCATTAGCTTATTTTTCCCATTTTGTATACGAAGGGCTAAAATCGAAGAGGTCCAGAAAGCCCAAGCAACAAGGCAATTGGTCAAAGGTACAAATTCAGGTGTCAAGGTTCACCAAAGTGGAACTTTTATGTGCAAGACTGATCTGCTCTGGAGGTTTGTAGAGAAAAAAAAATCATTAATCATGATGAACTGAAATGAATGTAATTTCTCTTGCAAAATCTTGCTGGTGAGTGTGACTGGGCGTTAAGCCAGATATGCTCAAGCTTGGTCCTGGAGGCCCCCCTGCTTTGCATATTTCAACGTCAACCTTGCTCTCAGAACAAATGATACAACAAAGCAGTCAGTCGTGGTGTGAAACCTGAAGAAAATACAAATGCTTTTTTTTTAAGAGTGTAATATAATCAGTAATGGTCATTTGGTCACGTCTAGATCTGCTTAACATGCACGAACTAAGATACTATGCAGCAGGTCATTGGCAGAAGTGTTATGGTCAGAAAGAACCTAGTTAAATGATCAAGCCCAGATATTAACCTTGGTATCTGCTGCTGTGGACTGTGCATGTGGAGCAGTGATACCATCCGAATGTGATGGGATCCACATTAAACACATTAAAACAAAGGTTCCACAAATGCTTAACATAAAAAGGAACTCTTACTTTATGGTTCTAAAAAATGTTTTTCCCCACTCCTATTTTGCATAAGTGATTCTTGGGAGAAGTATCAAACGTAAAGTTGTTCTCCTGCAGGAGTGATCCAAGAGACTCTTTGGGGGCACTTTTATGTGCACTTGAGACGATACTGTATAACATTTCTTTATCTGGTGGTGTTTCAAAGGAATTCTTGCTACTGGACAATGATGAGTAAGAATTAGTGGGAACACTGTTTAAAAGGAAAGATAGATGGCTAATATTCAGATGGTCAGTCTGAGCTGCAAAGAATCTCCCTGTGGCTTTGGCTTAGATGCCTATTCTTTTATGCTTTTTCATACACCTGATCTACTTCTTGAAGTATAATCAAGTGCTTTTGGCCAGGAATCCATTGTTCTAAGATTGCAGATTATTTTTTTGACTGATGGAATGCTGAGATGCATTTTAATCTCCTCCAAAAGCTAAATTTAAATTGACAACACATGGCCTTAGATATGGCTGCCTTGTAATTTTAATTCTCACAAATGTGGAAACGATGCACAATGATTTATTACATTACAAACACAATCCTTAATCTTTCCAGCTGGCAGTTGCCTGTTTACACAACTCGGGGTCCTGCAGCACCCACCAAAATCCAAGAAAAGTGAAATGGGAAACCTAAAAAACCTAAAAAACCTCTTCTGATAGTTTGTAGAGACATATTTTGTTGCTGAAATGGCGGATGCAGCAGCAGCAGCAGCAGCTCTTGTGAAGTGCAGCAAGTCTCTTTTAGAAAAGTACTTTCAAAATGAACTGTTGTGTACTGTGCATGCTGTTATTAGAGAAAGAGAAACCAAACCACCGGACTAGCGTTAGTGTAGTTAGCTTCAAGGTCATCTTGAGATGGATCTGTTTCTCCATGTGAAGTTTTGAACATTTAAGCAACATCATCTGATCCTGAACCGCAGGACAGTTTTCCAGAAAGTTCTTACTGTCCAGTCAGCTGCCAGCATGTCTTGAGTAGAGGAGCCAAATGCCTAGTGTCAACCTCTCTCTCTCTCTCTCTCTCTCTCGCTCGCGCTCTCGCTCTCGCTCTCTCATTCTTATGGCTATTTTCTCTATTTTTCTATTCTTCTTTCCTTCTCTTCATTCGTCTCTTCCTCTGAGTCTGTTTAGGCTCCCATCTAGTTCCGCCACTCTTTGTGTCTCTCTCACTCTCCTCTGTTTAGTTATGTCTCTCTTTCTCTTTTGCTGTATTTCTTTAGCCCCCTCTGTTCGTTTTGTGTACCTTTTTTTTGCTCTTTTCCTCTCATCCTTTTTTCTCTTATTTCCTTTCTTCAGTTATGCCTCTCTCTCTCTCTCTTGCTCGCTCGCTCTCATAAATTCACTCTTTCTGCATGTCCTCCTTGTGATTCCCTGTCTTCGTCTGCCTTGTCATTCTAAAAGGTGAAAGTATGTGAAGAAGCGAGATGGAGAGGAGACTAGAGATAAGAGTACACAAGGTCCAAAAGCACAGAGTGGGAGAAAGTTGGGAGAGGGGGACAGAGGTCAATTATGACCTCACTCTGCTGGGACACACAGCAGCTGGTTCGTCCTGGATAATTAAGCTACAGTGATGCGTGGCCAGGACATGGAGAGAGAGAGAGCGAGAGAGCGAGAGATAGAGAGTGAGAGCTATCCACCCCTATTGTGTTTCAGGGCTGGATTTGGAACGGGTGGCACAAGGCTTGGTTCGGGGTTGAGGAGGGATAGTGAGAGAGTGCTGGAGAGACATTTCTTGGGGTCGAGTTTCATCGCATAGACCCCCTATCTCACTTCTCTACACCCCCTCCCCTTCCCTGTTGAGGGCCAAGGGGCTGCGTGTGATCCTGGGCCTCACTCTCCAAGAGGTCTGGTACCACAGCGGCTAATTCTGTCTGTGATGTCAGTATGGCGTGCATATATGTGTGTGTGTGTGTGTGTGTGTGTGTGTGTGTCTGACTCTTAGCCATAACAAAAGCTTCTAATTTTTTATGAATTTTCTCACTCAAGGCTCTGAGGTGTAGAAATGGGGTCTTAAGGGCTTAGACCTTCAGCCATTTCCAGGTAGAAGAGTTAGAGTTTGAGTTAGATTAAATTTCTTGTGCATTTTTTTTTTTTTAATTATTGCTTGATATTGCAACATGAAATGAAAAATTAAAGCAGCCAATTAAACAGAACTTGCATATACATGTGGATGTATTTAATGAAGAAACTGTTAAAACTATTGATTTACACTATTTTTGCTGCATTTCCTGCTCTTAATTTGGGTGGTTAGTGTATTGGTACCAAATGTGAATATTCATAAGTAATGAAGTAATTCCTGGACAAATTTCATTAAGTGAGTGCTTTTAAGGTACAGTGTCTGCAGTGTGATGAAGAGGACAGGGCTGGCCTTGTTTTGATGACAGCACTGAATGTCCTTTGTCGCGTTTTAAAAGTGTTTTGGTGACTAATTTAAGGAGCTCTGATAGCTCGCAACATTAGATCATCCCCCTAATGAGGATGTGAAGAAGATATTTATAGGGTCTTATGGCTTAGCCAGAACATGAAATGATATAACAAACCGCTGTGACAAACTGGGTTCAGCGGGCGGCTGGTGGGGGCAGGTCGGTCACATGCTGAATGATGTTCAGGTTAGACACTGTGTAACGTTGTGTGAAATGAAGCTGAACTCTGAATTGTTCTCTCTCTCTCTCTCTCTGTCTTTCTCTCTTTTTTCAGATGTGGAGCTTTTGGTGTGTAAGCATGATGGACCATCTTGCTGTACTCGAAAAATGGAAGAGAGCTACAGAGTGGCCGTGGTCAGAGAGACAATGCAGAACATCATGTCTTACAGCTTAGAGCTCAAGCTTCTGCTCACAGGACATGCTGCTGCTTTCCAGGGTAAGCATGGATGGATAGGGGGATGGATGGCATGTCTAAAAGAATAATAGGTAGATGGTTCCAATAGAAAAAAAATAAAGGGATAGATGGTAGGATGGAACGACCAACCAAGAGATGAGTGGAAGGATGGGGGGGGGAATCACTGGGTGAAATGATTAACCAAGTGTTGGATGGCTGGATGGATGGATTTATGAAATGTCTAATAGAATAGTGGGTAAATGATTCCTATACAAATAGATGGTGGGAAAATGGGTGAATGGAGTGACCAACCAAATGAAGGATGGATGGATGGATGAATAGACGGCTTGTTTGGCTGTATTGGATTTGGGCTGATATATGTAGGGACTGGTAGATGGGTGGATATCTGGTTAATGGAGGAAAAATGTATATTTGGATGAATTTGCATATTGATTAACGGTTGGATGTATTAAGAGAGAGTGTGAGAAATAAAGAAACTGAGTAACGATGAGCAGTCTTTCCTGTTTGCAAGATCAAATCATACCTTGTGCTTAAAACTAATTTATCTACAAACTCAGTCTAAAAATGAGAATCCTATTTTAATCTCTATTTAAATTGCAACATTTACTTTTTACCAATTACTGAATGACGCAGCTGTAACTAAGACTAGCCTAAGCTACACCGACTCGAACAGAACTGCTGCTCAAAACCACATAATGAGCTCCTTACGAAAGGCTCTAATGGACCTCATTTCTTCTGACCCAGACTTTACTGACTGCTTGCTTTCTCGAGTATCTGGTGTCAGCCAGTTGAGGAAAGGTTCCTCTTCTGAATCTTGGTTCCTCACAAGGTTTCTTCCTCCAGTTTTAGGGGGTGTTTTGCCTCTGTTGCCTTTGTTTTTGCTCACTAGGGGCTCGGACCGGATTCTGTAAATTTGCTTTGCGCCAACAACAGTTGTAAAAAGTGCCATGAAAATAAACAGACTTGATGTGATGTATGGATAGATTAGCGAAAAAGAAAGACAGACAAATACAAGTTGGATAAAATTCGCTGATGGTTTGTTGGGTAGGTGGTTGACATTGTTTGTGCAGGAAAGTGGATTCAAACAGCTTTGACTAACTGAGGAACGCTGACAGGCTGGCTGATTGTGTGTATCAAACACCCTGCCACAAAAATGCTCATATTCCAAATAAATGGTCACAGACCACATGTTTCCTCACAGCAGAGGTGCCTCTGTTCTGATCAATAACCAAACACAACAGTGGAAAACAATACTTTCTCTGTTTCTGTGTTTTCAGAGAACTCAAGCCTATCCCAATGGGGCACAGCTTCTCCAGCCAAATGCTTCTTTTATAGGTCTGGCTGACTCCTGATTGGTTGAATGCTCGGATGCTAACCTTAGTGCTTGTGGCTTGGCTCCTTATGATTGGTGGAGAGAGCATACATGATTTATTCTTTGAGGTTTTGGCTAATGTTAATTAGTTGGCATTGGCTATGTGCGTTTGGCTGTGACTCCTTGGAAGATTTGCTAGATGTGGTTTCTCGCTGTGTGTGATTGGTGGTTTTTTCCTTTCTTTGACTGCAGTTGAATGTAGTTTGGACCTAGATGATGAACTGGGCATGATGAGAAAGGTGTGCACTTCATTTCAAGCGTTGTGCCCTAGGACTGCTGAAAATGGATAGTTACAGCAGCTGGAAAAGCATGTGGATAACCAAAGTAATCCTCAGCATTGTTTTTCTTTCCTTCTGCGTTTGAAGGCGTCATAAAGCACTTGATATCTTTCTTTTTCACATTCCTAACATAAGTAGACTTCAGTTATTTTCTCTGTCAGATCTCCCAAAAGGCTGTGGATGTCTGTCGTACAGAGCACAGACCGTAAGCCTGTTTACATGGGAACTATCCCATCACTAAGAGCTTCTAACCAGTGGCCAAATGGTCAGTGAGACTCATCAGTACCCATTCAGCTGGGGTGAAATAGTCACTAAAATGTTGTTTATAATTCCTTTGGGACTCTCACAATCACAAAAACAGCTGCTGAGTAAACATGCAAGGTTGGACGTGACCATAAAAATGAAATCATATTGCAGCCTGAAGGCCTTTCCCTTTCATTTCCTCCAATGAGAGCTGCAGCTCAGACAGAAATGAAATGATTTAAGGAAACAATAGAGAACAGATTATTATAATAAGTACACTATGTAAAGAATGCATTATGCTGCAAAAAGTTAAGTTCCTGGATGGTTCTTGGCTTACATACATGCTTCTTTGATTAAAAAAATGGTGCAGAACATTAACATTATCTTGAAGACAGCAGTGTTCAGGTGATTAAGGGCTACAGTATTCCCTCCTTGTCCCCCCATTTCTTGAACCTTCTCACATCAGAGGCATCCCACTATGGTGACATTACACAACTTGCTAAGTCCCACGCATGAGCATCAACATTGAAAGATTTATGGAAATTGGCCACTTTTATTTTAAAATAAACTGGGAATCAGTTATGGAGATGTCTAGCAGAGTTTAACAGTTTGATGATCCTCCTGCTCAAGCGCACCACATTCGGCTTCTATTACTGGCTGGATAGGGGTAACTGTGCCGCATGCAGGCCTGGAACAGTGTGAAATGGTCAAGAACGTTGCACTTTTTGAGCATATAACATGCATGACGCTTGAGGTATATGTTCTGATCGTTGGCCTGAAAGGAGAAGTGTAATATGGTGAGTATTTTGTGAGTCTTGAGGCATTTTAGCAACGGTGGTTTACATCAGTGGTGCCCACCCCGGTCCTTGAGATCTACTACCCTGCAAAGCACAATCTATTATGCCTGTTTGAGGCATTTGGATTTTAGAGGAAGGTAGGATGAGACCAGGAATGGTCAACTGGAATAATATTCTTTTTTTTCTGTCCTGGAACTTTCATGTACTTTTTTGCAAACTGTAACAGGATCTTTTCTCAAGCCTTACCAGTGGTTTTCATTTTGAGGTTTCCCTCTGAGACCATGCTAATTATTCTTCAGCACAGTCTTGGACTCATTAATGCATCTTGGAGAGTGTTCATCATATCTCCAGCACTTGAAATTAGTCTTCCATCATCCACTACCATGGTTTGCCAGATTGTTTGCTATTGCTAAGCTCACCAGGGCATTCTTGCTGGACAACAACATGCCAAACGGTTGATTTTGATACATTTAATGTTTTGACTATGACTTTTCTGGCATTGGCACATCTTTTGGTCCTTTGGTCATGTTGAGAGACAGCTGTAATAGACTCCAGATGGAAGCGTGAAAGGTAGAGTTAACTCTAGTTCTTATTTCATCTTTCTGGAGCTAGTCAGCTTTCTGTGAATGTACTGTGCGTTAAAAGGGCTGTATTGCTCACCTGGTTTGAATGGATAAAATAGCTTACATTTGCATTTTTAATTAGTTGTTCTTCTCCAGATCCAACCCCAATGTGCTGGAGTACAGATCGAGAACTGAAGCACACTATATTGAAATTGAGCAGATTTCTCTCAGTGAAGCTTTTCCAAAGACCAGAGCACCTGAATGTTGTTGCTAATGTATTTTAATTCAATCTTCACTAAAGAAATGGTGATGGAAGCTAACATTGGCACAGCTGACTGGCTTAATTTAGTTGACACTGATGCTAACAACCTATGACTCTTGATGGAGTGCATTCTACATGCCTCCTTACATTACTTTTAATGTTATTTGGCGCAACAGCTTGCATAATTATTGGCCAGCAACAACCATTGACATGAACAGCAACCACTTGAACGTTTTTTTTTCTCCCCCCCAGGTTTTTCATTTTGTTTGTCAGTTGCAATTATTTCTTCAAAGATTTAACCAGCTGGCACAATGCATCTTAACATGACTCTGCTCTATGCAGACTTTCTACACCAAGCTCAAGCAAAGCTGCAACAAACACCGCATGTGTGTTTAAGGCAATTTAAGCAAATGGGACAGAAAATGTTACAAGTGTGCATAAGGAGGCCTTTACACTGGAGAACAAAATTAGATTTTTAGATTTATGAAAACTTGAATTCTTTTTAGAAAGAATGTCATTTTCATTGCTCAACATTTGAAGGAAGTACTGTTGTGGCTATACCAAGCTGCTAGAACCGTGTTATCCAAAATAACCAAGGGAATTGAACAAAAAAACTTTATTGCTGAAAACGCAGTGGTCAAAATTAGAGAACAGCGAAGACTTTTCCAGAGGTTTTTAGATCAGGACTCTGGGCCATTTCATAATTTCAATGTTTTCAGCTTTAAGGAACTGCTTTACCCATTTTGCTGCGTGACGGAGGACACTGTCCTGCATGAGAACTGCTGGGTGATGAACGCTGGGAAGGAAGGTTCTGACAAACATTTGCATTCACTCTACCATGCAGCTGTTTAAGAGGCTCAACTCCTGCTGCAGAAAACCCTCCCCAAACCATAACCCTTCCTCCTCCACCTTTCACTGACTTCTGAACACAGTTGGGGTTCAGTCTTTCCCCAGTTTGATGACACACATAATGTTGCCCATCAGACCCAAATAAATTAAACTTGCTTTCATCACTAAAGTGCACTTCGGACCAGTTCTCCTCTGTCCACACAACATGCTCCTCAGCAAAGGCTCGTCTAACCTTCTGATTCTTCCTGCTTATGAGAGGTTTGGTCACTACAGAGTAAACTGCCAGTCCAAATTCTCTTAAACATCGAGGCACTGTATGACGAGACAGATCCTTACCCCATTCAGCGCTGAATTGACGAGCAGTTCCAGCTGCAGTGTTTAAACGATTTCCCATCAACATTCTCCGTATTATCCTGTCCTCTCTGCATTTGTCTTTCATGGATAACTAGCCTTCTTGGGGGACTTGAATGAATTTGTAAAGGTGCAATATTCTAAACTTCTCTTGCTATGGCTGATAGGGTCGTCCCTTTGGCCTTCTGGACAACCTGCTGCCGGAGGGTTTCAGTCACTTTAGAACGCTTAACATCTTGCAAAATCATTGATAACTGGAAAGTCAGGCTGCCAATTAAAAAGGGTTTGTCAGATAATTAAGGAAATTAGCACCAGCTGCCATGTTAACACCAATAACTGGGAGGTATCTGGAAGTGTTCTCTAATTTTGATCAGCGTTCCCAAGTTAATCCAGCGGTGGTCTAGTGGTTAGGGAGTTGCCCCTGTATCGGAAGATTGTGGGTTCGATTCCCTCACCAGTAGGTTGCCCTGAGGTACCCTTGAGCAAGGTACCGTTCCCGTCACTGCTCCCCGGGCGCTTTCAATAGTTGCCCACTGCTGCAGTGTTTGAGTGCATGGGTTAATTGCAGAGGTCCAATTTCGTTGTGGTTCACTGTGTGCTGTGCTGTGACCTCGCAATGACGAGGGTTGTCACTTTAACTTGTCACTTCATGTCTTGCTGGTGTAAATGGGACTTGGTTAATTTCAGGAGAGGAAGGTGAGACTCCCAAGATACTCAACCAACCTGAAAACAAATAGATGTGCCTTGATTAGTTAACATGCAGATGGCATGCTTCTTTGTCCAGGCTGGTAGTAAAATGCTTCTTCACCCTGCTTGATGGGACAGGCTAGACAGAGAATTCATCGTTCTGACTGGGTGAATTTCAGTGGTCACTATTGTAAATTTTTTTTTTCTATGATTACTACTACAACTTGATCAGAATGGAGCAGCGGTGGCCTAGTGGTTAGGGAATTGGCTGCAGGATCAGAAGGTTGTGGGTTTGAGTCCCAGACCATTAGGTTGTCCTGAGGTACCCTTGAGCAAGGTACTGTCCCCATCACTGCTCCCTGGCTGCTTTAAATAGCTGCAGCACATGTGTGTATTGGTTAAACGCAGAGGTTGAATTTCATTGTGCTGCATTTCACAATGACGAATAGTCACTTTCACTTATTTTATTGACAGCTAAAATAAAGAAAAAAAAATTGCCCCATGTGTGAGGAAAGTCACCACATATGGAATTATACTGAGAGATCCATGTTTACCATAATGTGTCATATAACAGGTCAAGCAATAATGGAAGAATGTGAAGATTCCACTGATCTGGTTTCCTCTGAAGCCTCCTGAGGCCTGCAGTGTGTGAGCCTGTGCGGGTGTGTGTTTGAAGGAACCTTCAGCTGAAAGCGAGTGCTCCCGCGAGGCGTCGAGCTTTTACGAGCTGGTCAGCGTTCCGCCACCTCCTGTTTGCTTTGGCAGCTGGAACTGGCCACTGCTGACTCTCACTACACACTCATTCAAGTGTGTCCGCCCCGTGTGAGTGAATGAATGCCGAAACATAATTAGAGATACACACACTCACACAAAGACATACTCAGACACACAAATTCAAAGACACACACACTCACACACACTCAGCTCACACTTGTTTCTAGACAATGTCAGGATGTGGAAACGTATATATACTTCCCATGTGTTTTGAAAGAGTGCTATGCATATAAATCAAGAAAATTACATAGCAGGATATATGTTTTTATATATACACACACACACACACACACACACAATAATGTATACAAACATGTGTATATGTGTGTGTTTGTGTGTCTATCTATATGATATATATAATATATTTAAAAAAAAAAAAAAAAAAGAGCTCTCCTCGAGGAAGCCAGATACTATATACTCTATTCAGTCCTTCCTCAAATTAAACTTATGTTCTTTAAACTGTACTCGTCAATGAAAGGAATTTGAATAGTAATAAATATAAAGAAAAACTAGAATAATGAGCATATTTGTACAAAACCACAGATTATCACTTTAAGACCATGTATCTGTCCATCCAATCCACTCAGCCGCTTCTTTTAACCAGGGCTGTAGTGGCTGCTGGAACCTGAACCCCCACTCGTAGGGTGAATGATTGACACCCTGAAAAGGTCACCAGCCTGTCAGTCCTTAATTCATTCATCATTCATTCATCTGAGACCGGGTTGCGGTGCCTTAAAAACCATGTATCACCATTTTCTTTTTTCTTATTTTGGTTCTCAATATTCACATTCACAGCATTTATCAGATGCTCTAATCCAGGGCGACTTCTGTTGCAGGACGGTCTCCCTGGAGATACTTGTGGTTTGGGGTTTTGCTCAGGGAACCAGCGGGGGCAGTGCTGGAGGCAGGATTTGAACCTCTTGGTCAATAAGCAAGTATCCTACCAGTAGAACCAAAGTCTAAGGTTATTATCCCAGATGAGAACACGCGCACACACACACACACACACACACACACACACTTACTGAAACACTAGAAAAGGCATAGAGAATAGAGGTGGCTTTGAAGAGAGAAAGCGTGGAGGATTCTGTCGCTCGTATTAATCTTTAATGTCCCTTCACTCTCCCCACACTTAAGATATTTATATCCTGTTTTTTACATCTTTGTTATGAACTTCAGACAAAGAGTGAAACAGATCCAGCCACTGGCGGGCTGCTCAAGCATGAGAGGTCACTGACTAATGTTAAAACATGTGTTCATCAAATGTTTTTCACAGGGGTAAGGTTTACTCATACACTTTCATGACCTTTTAAAAACAAAAGAAATCACTTTTAGTCCACAGAGGCTGTATGGAGGTGGTGTGACTAAACCGTGGGATTGTGATAATTAGGAAAATATTAGATAAGTATCCTGGAGTTTAAGCCGGGATGGTCCCATCCCGATGACAGTGAGGTTACATATAGTAACTAGTCTAGTCACGATGATTAAAAAAAAAAAAATTTCCCCCCTTTTTTGAAAGACATGTGAAGAGTTGGTTTTGCCTAAATAACGATCTGACGGTTTTAATTTTGCAAACTTCTTCAAAGCACATTGAAAATTGTGGTGAAACGGCTGAAAGGGGATAAGGGTTTGGCATTTTTTTTTATAACAAAAAATAAACATTTGGGAAAAATAGACGGATATTAAAAAAAAAAAAAATCATCTGAAAAGAGTTTCTCAATCCTTTTGTATGTTATTCATCTATGCATGCTCTTCTCATTGTCTTGCCTTGTTGATCCTTCTTGCTTTCCATAAATAGCCCAGACTATGTGAAATGGAAGAAGGAGAAAAAAGAAAGAATGCAAGGAAGTGGAATAAAATGCTCATGAGAAAGCAGGATGTAATTAACCCATTAATTACCTAAAACCCCTTTGACTGTAATCCCTGTAATGCACAACATCTGGTAGCTTATCGCTTTATTAAAATATCAGCACAACGCAATGTCATAAATCCACTTTTATTCATATTAATAATTCTAATCAACTGATAGCCCGACAATAGAACAATAGATCTTTAGAGTCATTTAATAGAACGTTCACTTTAAATCACTCTGATTTCGTCCGCAGGGACTGAAGATTTAAGCAGCTTGTATTTGGTGACATCATATAAAATAGGCTTAAGGTGCATTTCATCAAAGAGATGCCAGGATGTGCTGTAATATAAAACGGGAAGTTTACTTATTTTTTTTTTTTATACATGTTATACTCGCATAATGAAATGTATGTAAATGAGATCAAAACAGCAACCAATCCCTGTACAGAGACGGGGTGGCATATTGGAATATTGAATACTAAAGTTCATTTTGCAGAAACGATGGTCTCAGAACAGTTCAGAAACCCATGTTTCACATTGTTTTCTTCTGCTATACACTTGCTGTACACTTGCACAAAAAATAAAAACAACATGATATGAAAAATATTGATTGACATTCTGGTTGTCAAAGGGTGGGATATATAAGGAAGAACAAACTCCCTTCTTGATGGTGATGCACTGGGCAAGTATAAAGTTCTTAGGAAACTAATGATTATGATGTCTAGATGACTGGATCAGGGTCTGCAGGTCCTTTAGAGAGTTCACAGTATGCAGTGGTTAATATCTACCAAGAGTTGTCCAAGGAAGGTTGAATTGGTTTCCAGGCCATGGGGCTTCCAAAGCTTCAGGCCAGTCAGAGTGCCTTGATCCATGTAGACCGTAGAAAGTGCCCGAACATTATTTCAGACCTTCTAATGCATACCGTTCATGTCAATGGGATGGTTTGAGGAACCTGACACAGAGATCAAGGTGTTGACTTGGCCTCCAAATTCCAGAGATCTCAATCCAGTGGAGCCTCTGCAGGATATGACGGACAAACTATTTCAAGCTATGGGGGTTTAGAACGTACCGAATACCACTGCAAACCTGCTGAAGTCTTGTGGAGTACCGTCCTTGACATCTCAAAGTTGTTTTGGAGGCATGAGAGGGACCTACTCAATATCAGGCAGGTGGTTTTAATGTTATGGGTGATTACTTAGTTGTGTGTACTTCACTGTAAATGCTATTTCATTGGGACTCATGTCATCCTAGTCTTGGACTTATCTGTACTTAGTGTTTGAGCTTTCAAGCTATTTCTCTTTCTAACATGGCACATCCTTCTCTCTCCACCCCTCCCTCCTTTACTTACTTTGAACCCCTTTTTCAACAACACACTCAGGCACCATCATTGCCATTTAAAACACACACACACAGGTTTTCTCACCCTTTTCCGTTTTTGTTCAAAGCAGAGTCTGAGAGCCTTGTCACATTAAGTTAGTGTCACGCCTTAAAGAGTATGCTGGGAATGCCTGGAGACTGGTTATATGTCATCAGAGCCGGAAAGGAAATCAGGAATGTTAAAACAATAGAGATGATTACGTTGTTCTCACAGTGGACTTGCCTTTTATGGTTTGGATGAATGAGGGCCCAGCAGGAACAGCGCTGGAGGTGTTTAAAAGGCAAGTGAAATGACTGTGATGTTATGGTTAATGGGCTATGGGAGCTTTACTCATCAGATGCTGCACAGGTCAAGGCTGTGGGAGAAGCCTGGAGAGACAAAGAGGACACAGACATTGTTCACAGATCAAATACACACTAGACACATACCAGCTTTAGACAGTTCATCAGACTTTACATGATTTTTTATGTTAGAAACCAAGGCACGCACTGTTTTGTTGCTGTCATAACGAAGCTTTGCATCTCCAAAACTGTAACTGTGGGAGCATTGCAATTAAAATACATATAAAAAAGTCATATTTAACCATTTTTATAGGTGCTTTCTTTAGGAAATGTCCACGCAAAGCAGTTTGAGTTTTTAAACAGTGAAAGGAGCAAAAATGTTTGCTTCACAAACTGCTGAAACAACCACATCGAATTGCTGTACATGGAGATCAGCAGTGGGCCTAGAGCTGATCCTAGGGGAATGCCAACAACTGATAATAGATATGAGACAGTTGAATATAATGGTCATCCATTTGAATTCAAATGTTACCAAATGCTGAAGAAAGTCATATTTATGTCAAAGTCAAAAAAGTAAATTGTGTTTATTTCTTCTTTTGTTTTCTATGCCATGGTTTATGTAAGCACTGAGATGTTGTCTGTTCTCTAAACACTTCATGACATCACCAGGCAGCACCTATTTTGTGGTCAGGCAAAAGATGAGAGGTTTCTGTGCCTTGTGAGACATGGCCTCAATAATTTTGAAGTAGTGGTTACATCAAAGTACATAATTCCAGAACAGCCCATTTAATGTGTCTAAGAGCTTCTATATTAGAGGAGCGAATGGTTTCTTCAGCTTTTTGGCCTGCATACTAAATGCTTAATAGAGCTTAGACTGTCTGATCTGCACAGTAATGCTGTGTCTCTCTCTTGTAGTTGTTTAATTATTTGTGAATGCTGGGTTCTGCATGGTGGCTGAAGGCCTAAAAAACAGTCTGAGCCAGATTAGTGTTGACTAGCAACTTCAGCTTTGGTTCACTTCTTCTACTCACTGTGAAATTAACAGTTAAAGAAAGAGTTTTCAAAAGAAACAACGTAATCGAAACACTGAGGGCAGCCGATCAGCTGTTTACTTAGTTTTGGATTGGCTAACGTAGTCAATAAATGTAATCCGAATACAGTAGCATGATCTAAGCAGGGAAATCAGCAAACGGTTCTGAACACCAGCAGGACTGGAAATAGGAACCCTGTGCTGATACACTAAGCTTATGCAACAGCTTTAAGACGTTTGCTAACATCTTGTTGGACTTCTGCATTTAACCAATGTACACAAACACCCACCATGCAGCAGGTGACAGGCAGCAGTGACAGGGACAGTACCTTGTTCAAGGGTACCTCAGGGCAACCTACAGGTAAGGGGGTTGAACCCACTCTGATCCTGTGGACAACTCCCCTAACCACCTGGCCACTGACCCAAAGCCATGCTCTTATCAAATATATGGTCTTATCTTTTATCTTTAAGCAGATAAAATGAAAGGTATGGGGGGCAAGTGTTTAACTGAACAGGATACAAAGTGTCTAAAGATACAAGGTTCTAGATAAAGGGGTTCCAACCACTCAGCGTTCAGCATCAGCAGTAAACTAATCATCTGTTTCTTCACTGCTTCATGTCTTAAGTTAGATGCTTTGTTCTGAAAGTGAAAGTGACAACCCTTGTCATTGCAAGGTCAAAGCACAGCAGACAATGAACCACAACGAAATTGGACCTCTGCATTTAACCCATGCACACTCAAACACCGTGCAGCAGTGGGCAGCTATTGAAAGCGCCTGGGGAGCAGTGATGGGGACGGCACCTTACTCAAGGGTACCTCAGGGCAACCTATTGGGAAGGGGTTCGAACCCCCGATCATGTGGCCAACGCCCTAACCACTAGGCCACCACTGTCTATACCTGTCTATAGGTATACAGGCTGTCTATACCTGCTTGAAGGTATAGACGTAGATCACTGTGTGGATTAACCAACCAATCAAACTGCTCAGGTACAGAGACTGGACTGAAAACGAGAGACAACACTCTTTCAGGAAGATCTGTAGAAGTGTTCCTCAACTCTTTATTAGAAATATAGGAACATCTGACTCTTTAAAAGCAGAATGTAAAGAACTTTTGCACAGTACTGTAGATGCCATGTTGTCCTATGGATGTTGAGTTTGAACATTTGCATGCAAATAACAAAATAAGGAGAATTCCAAATGAATGCAGTTGGACCTGGACAGTCTCAATGTTCTCCAGTTTCTCATTGTAACATACTTATTTAATCTCATTAAGGGCTTTTTGTGGTTTTGAACATGGTCTGTCAAGCGGATATTGTGAAGAATTTAGAACGTGAACTTTCTGTTTGGCTTTTTGTTCATCAGACTGGAACAGAGACATTTTCAGAAAACTGGAAGCGAGCCAATAACTTGAAAGAGCAGAGGTTTGATTATAGCTTTCCGCAATTAAACCCAGTCAGATTCATTTACTGAGGTTTGCCATTTTAACGACTCATTTAATGTGCATTTAAAGGAAGGAAAAGCATTTGTTTGTGTTTGGGTGCTTTTACACAACCTTGACATAGGTCTGCTCATTCACATGCGAATGCATACTTTGTGTATTCGAAGAAAATTAGCAGACCGTGTGTTTAGATTTCTGTGTTGCTCCAGTCACTGGATGACTGGATTTTTATTAAAGTCAAAAGATCCGAACTCCCGCTGATGCAGAGAAAGGCATAAAGAGATGGAGAGAAAGAAAAACAACAAAAAAAGAAAAACGACTCGTCTCATCTGCCAATTTAAGCCAGTTTCAGATTATGTACGGTCTAAATTTACAGCTTTCATCTGCAAATGATCATTTTCTTTTATTTGTAATTTAAAAGATTCTAAAACATCTTCGGTATTTAAAGGACAGTGACACATCACACAAACTTGCTTCGTTAGTTGTGTATTGATGCATATCTGAGTACATTAAAGATTTTGGTTAAACCATGAACTTATGTCACACACACAGATATATTCCTGTGAGACCTTTCGTGTTCTAGACTTTCTAAAAAGGAAAAAAAAAAAGAAACTCATGCAGCCATTGAACACAATGTTCAGCTGTGCAGTCTGGAGGGTTTGAAAAGTTGCAGACATTCTCTCGACATCATACAAAATGCCAAAAATTACAATGGGGAATGAGTGTGTGTGTGTGTGTGTGTGTGTTAGCTTCCAGTTACTCTTAACCTTACTTAACTTTACATAATTAGCAAAACTTTTGAATCCTTTAAATCTAAAGTGTCAATCAGATCTATGTATGTGTGTGTGTGTGTGTGTGTGTGTGTGTGTGTGTGTGTGTGTATATATACCCAAATTCCTTTAATACTATTTGGTTTTATGTACAATTTCAAGCTCATAAATCATTTCTTCTTGCACAGATCACCGGTGGGCAGCATGGTGGCAGGGTGTTTCATGCTGTCACCTTTCAGCAATAAGGTTCTGAGTTGTTGCCACGGCAGGTAGCGCTCTGCTCTGATTGGACACGCCTGCCGTCTCATCGAGGATTTAAAGGTCCCAATGAGTCAGAGCAGCGCATCAGTCATTCTTGGTGTAATTATCACATTTATGTTTGTTATGTTAAAGTCAAGTCACAGATCCCTGGCTGCACAGTTACATCCGGACTACACCATCAACAGGTGTTACAGTTGTAGACTGAATGTATTGCGGTGCATGTAAATGGGAATATGAATGAACTGCCAGGGAAATGGAATAGTTTGATGAAAAATCTAATTTCCAAAAATTTCCCTCGCTCTATATGTGGTTGATCAGCGAAGACATGTTAGGTGTTAAAACACAAATCAAAAATCCCCTAAATTGTCTCCATATCGAATACATCACAGCTACTCTGAGTATGAAATGGTCACCTCCTGCAGCTTGGATACACTTCAGGTGAGCTATTTAACATCGGTTTGTGATTCACATTAAGTTTGTCTTTTTGATGAATGTATTTCAGCTGCAGGTGTGCCATTGTGGCAGTCAGCCTAGAAGTGGCTATATAGAAAAAGTGGATAGTCCTTGATTTTTCTGTGTGGGCTCCATGCCAACGGGCCATGGTCTCTGTAGGGATCCCTCACGTCTCACAGACGAGCCGTCTGCCAAGGAGGAGTCTCCCTCTCTCTCTCGCCATACCTCTCCCTCTTTGTGCTCACTTTTCTTTTTCCCATCATTGTTATTCTGCTGTTCTCTCTGGTCTCCAGCCATAACCGCATGACTTCACAAGTCCAGAGAGGGAGAGTAATCGAACGGCTCGTCTCCTCTCCCCTCCCATCCGCCTTCTGCTCTGCAGACTTATCCTTTGACTAATTGGACTCGCCATGTTGCTTCCTGTGTGGAGCTGGATGAGGAGTGATCCCAGAGAGATAGAGACAGAAGGATCAGGGAAATTAGGAGCTAGGGCCAGTCCTGCTCTTAGACTCCTTCAAAAGTTTTGGTCTCTCCTGCCAGAAAAATGCTAAACTGAGAAACCGAGAGAGGGATGACTAATTGAATAAAAAATACATTGAATAATAAGTGATGCTCAATTTTAATATGACCATGGTTGAACTGTCTTTTAAAGTAATAAAAAATTGATATAATAAGTAGTTTAAAGATTGGTTGAAATATTTTTTTGATTTTATTAAATGGTTAAATCAGTAAATCTACTTTATAAATCTACTTTTTTATCTACTCATTTTAATGAAAAGAAAAATCATTACACATCTTCTATAATCTTACATTGAAAAGTGTTCCCAGTACACTGGCTCTTGAGTAGTCACGCATGAACCCAAGGTAACGATGCCCAGTTCCAAGCGCTGCCTAGAGCAGAGGTTCCAGAACATGTGCTACTGGGCCACAAGCAAGCTATGTAAGCTCACTCTTTCAATGGGTCTTATAGAACTGCATTCTGTAGATTGATGGAGCTCCATCCAGTACCTTTGGGATGATCTGGAGTGATCTAGAACTAATCACTCAATTAAAGTATCTGGGCTCGCTAATATCCTGGGGGATGCAATCAAACCCTTGCAGCAATGTTTCAATATTGAATGTAAAGACATCCTAAAAGAGCAGAAACCTTTAGTCCAGCAAACGGGAGCAAAGTCCTATAGGTTTTATTGTCACATCCATATACACTATAGTGAGATGAAACAACCTTCCTCCAGGATCATGGTGCTGACATAAAAGGTGAAACATCACATAAAACTTCACAGGAACAAATTCCTGGTAACACTAATGATTTCAGAAGAAACCTTGGCTGAGAAGGAGATAGAGAGCCAGACAGAGAAAGAAAGATGTGGAGGAAGAGGAAGTTGTGTACATTTTCCAGAGAGATCTTGATGCTGCCAGGGTCCCTCACCATGCACCTGCTGCTTTGCTTTGGAGTCCCTGGAAACTGCGGCATGATGGGAATGGCTCCTTCTCCATCTTCTGCTGACCAGCTGCTGTGGCTGGGATGGGGACGTATGGCCACTAGTGCTGGCATTCATAGTCCCTCTGAGTTGAGTTAGTCACTGCTTTTCCCTTTAAAAGGCTGGAGTGATTTAGGCCAGCACAGCTGTCCTCACGCCATAAAGGCTGGACAGGCAAGCTGTGTCCTTCAGTAAGAGCAGCCATAAAACATTGCTTCAGGCCCTTAAGTCCCATCCAGGGCTGGATGATGTACTATATGCTAATAAGGTGTGGTTAGACCAGAGCACTGGATGGAAGAGCTGAGCAGGGCTTGGGAGGAAATTAAGATGAAAGAGAGGAAATCAAGAACAAACGAAGAGCACAGTAATGAGTAGAAGGAAAAATACGTACAGAAAGTATCTTTGCAAAGAATGAGAAACTAAAGCTCAGAATTCTCTGAAACAAATTAAAGGGACCATATAATCCCTGAAAATCCTGTTTTGTTGGGTTTGATGTCACATGTTAATGTTTGATCCCCAGTCAATGCCGTAATCTGGAAACTAAGATGAAGAAAAAATGGCTGTGATGTCACAACCTGACAGCAAAAAGTGGTCATGCAAAGCGAAATAGGACGGACGTCGGTAGATACAACTGCAAATTAATATGGTTTCTGAAAAATTACCCAGAAAAGACAGATTTTCAGAACATGGAGCAGGAATTTGTGGGCCGAGAGAGTGTGTTTTGGATTTCTGGACACTAAGACGAGACACAGATACTCGGGTTATTGTTCTCCTTTGTACCTCAATTCTCTTCACCATCCTCCTGATCCAAATCCATTCAATCCCATACACACACTCTCCCTCTTACTCTCTCTCTTTTTCTCTTTCTCGCTCTCTCTCTCTCTCGTTTTCTCAGCATAATTAAATTGTCCCCCCATGGTCCTGCTTCACGCATCACTGCCTTCTTGTTCAACCACAGCAGAGAGAGCTCTCCATACGGTCAGCAAGACTGTGGTTTGATACTATTCCAGGGTGGACTGTTGTTGGACTTCACTGCAAAGCAACGGTGAACATCAGCGAGGGCTTTGACGACAGTTTGCCCCTGAAAGCCCTCAGAATTTCCATTCATTCACTCATAACTAGCTTACATATTACTTTCATTGTCACTTTTGAAAATACATGTTAAACAGGGAGGTTAATTAAAGGGTGTACACCACTGCCCTGCACATTTGGGTCTGCTGTAAAGGTCTGTTTGTGGACCATAGTAGGTAATGAATAATTAAGGATATAAAAATATTGGAAGGCGAGTGCAAATAAGAGCAAAAGTTTGATATTTTCATTTCTTTTCAGGGATAAAAGCAGTTTCACAGAACTGGTAACATGCATGGAGAATTTTCTCCTGCAGCAACGGCTCAAATCATGTTTAAAGTTTTCAGACACTGGCACTGCAAACCGTTAATTGAACCAAATCACATCCCCAGTATTAAGGCACCGGGTCTGTTTCTATACAGGCTGCTGCAAAAGTAAATGAACCGCAAGGCCAGTTCATTTGCTTTTATCGAAGATATTTGGGTTTAATAAATATGAAATGAGATATTGGGTTTTTATAGGGCAGTGCGCCTTTTCTATCTCACCACCCTCTTATTCAAGTGAGCGAAAGTATTCGAACAGCAAGTTTAAAGTAAATTAAGTGAATGACGATTCTGTTGCTAAAATCTTCATCAATAAACATTACTGAGCCTTCTCTGAGCCTTCTTCAGAAGCAGTCCTGCAAGATAAAAACAGGATACGGTCTCCACTGTGCCTCTCAGATGAACTTGTATGTTTTAGATCATGAAGGGCGTAACGATTCTTTTTCCATAATTTTTGCTTTTCATCACTTTGGGGCAGCGGTGGCCTAGTGGTGAGGGCGTTGCCCCACATCAGAAGATTGTGGGTTCGATTCCCTCACCAGTAGGTTGCCCCGAGGTACCCTTGAGCAAGGTGCCGTCCCCGTCTCGCTCCTCCCTGCGATGGGCTGGCGATCTGTCCAGGGTGTGTCCCCCGTCCTTCGCCCTGTGTGTGCTGGGTTGGACACCGGCACTCCCCCGCGACCCCGTTTGGGACAAGCGGCAGAAAATGGATGGATGGATGGATGGATGGATTGAAACACCTCTGTGATGGTCATGATGTCACAGACTGTTGCTTTGTAGTTTTTCTTCACTTCTCTCAGAATTTGTCTGCCATCAGCTGTTGTTTTCCCAACAGACTGTCTGTTTCTAAATACACCAGTGGTTTCCTTCTTTTTAAGGACATTCCACTCAGCTCTACCGGTTATACCTAATGGATTTTATAGTTTCTAATGAATTTACCCTCTTTTTAAAATGTGTCATGGCAACCACTGAATACAGGCCACGGCCACAGTCCCAGTCCCTGGAATTCTGAGCTGGAGCTTTCAATTCACCCTCACCTATCACACCTAACCCCTTGCACCTGGTAATCCAGGCATTTAAGATCTGCCGGTCCGACCCAGCGTTGCCTGTTCACCATCGCGTGTTTTGTTACCTAGTTCCTGAGACCTTTGTTTTTTCGAGCAGATTAAAGAACCCTCAAGTGAGCCACGCACTTGTACCATTTATCCTTTGTGAACGTGACAAAATGTAATGCATTTCCCCCAAAGAGAGCTAATAACAGCTAAAGATTTTTAAAACTTCCTCAGTTTTAGTCTTTATATACAGTTCGGGATTTTTTGTGATGCTATTTTTTTGTCATTCTGCAGTTTTGTCTGTGATGTCTTTGTGTCTTTGTGAATTCTTTAATAAAAGCATGCGGTAATAATTTTGTAAATTTGAAAAACTGAGTAGCCAGATGCACGAGATATTCTATTTATTCTGACATATATACGTGATATCAGGAAACACAAGTTGACAATTTAATCTCATTTTCATTTTATGACCTCAAACGCTGTCTTTAGTAGAGCGAAAACTAGGAATGTACCTCGCTGTTCCAATACTTTTGGGAGGGACTGCACATTTTGAAATATTGCGATAAACTATGTAAGGTAAACTTATGAAAACAAGAGAAATCCACATATCTGGCATTTCATGAATGGATCATTTTGCTCAATACATTAGGAAGATGCAGAGATCATTTTGCAGGTTTTTTCTTTTAACTTTGCTATTTTTCTATCCAGCTAGCACGGCGTTATTGCAATTGCTTAATCTATCCGACCCATAGCTTTGCAATGGATGTTGTTTGAGCATTTAAGCAGTCTATTCACAAAGATGCACGCAATAAGAAAACGTATGTATGAGGTGCTGTAAACAATTATTTGAATATGTCCTTCTAATATGATCAGTGTTCCTGAAATTATTCACAATGTAATAATTTCTGAGAAATCCCCTCATCATGACTTATTGGTCAGGGACTTAAGTCTAATATCTGTCAACCTTCCACCGTAATTCACACCCCTGCTCTCATGTACATGTCCTACCTCATCTTCCCACCAACCCTGCACTTCACCCTCCAACATTCCCCCACGATCAGATTTCTTCCCATGAGACCTGAAGCAGAATTACAGCGCGGCATCTCAGGAATTGTTTGTCTTGGAGGGTTTTGATATAGCTGAGCAACCATCTTAATTGCAGACGTATTGATGGAGAGATGAGGAACGCATTACCTTCTATAACACCTCCCCCCCGCAATCCCGAGCCCAATCCACCTGTTAACCTCCTGACAGAGTCTGGGATGTGTGTGTGTGTGTGTGTGTGTGTGTGTGTGCCCTTTTATTGTGTCTAGCGGTACACTGGTCAGCAGAAAGAATGAAAAATAAAATGACCTTACGTTTTCCCCTTAAAAATGACAATCAAGGTCTTGGATTGGTGGCCGGCCCGGGTCTGTGTCCAGTCGGGATGCAGGAAGATGTGATGAATTAGTTGTGCTAAAACTGTGTAGCAGATATGATATATTTGCTTTTTGTTAGGATAAAGGATTAATATGGGTGCTATGCATTAATAGAATGTCATAAAAGCAATTTAAATGTAAATTAAACTGACTACTCGTACACACCTACATACAGGGGCAGCGGTGGGCTAGTGTTTAGGGACTAGGCGCCAGGATCTGAAGGTCATGGGTTTGAATCCCAAACCAGTAGGTTGACTTGAGGTACCCTTGAGCAAGGTACCGTCCCCATCACTGCTCCCCGGGCAGCTTTAAACAGCTGCGCCCTTCTGCGCAGTGTGTATGGGTTAAATGCAGAGGCTGTATTTCGTTGTCTCGCTATGTACTTTGTATTCACAATGACAAGTTATCACTTTCACTTTGCACTCTCTACTTCTGGATGAACTGAATGTTGGCCAATGAGATGGTTGATGTTGAAGGGAAAACATTTTTTTTCTGTGGCTCAGTTTAAGCGGTAATGATTTTAATCATAGTAGAGGCCTTCAGTGGAACACACTTTCACAAACTGTTTAAAGAGCAAATTGCAGCATGTAATGATAATTACAAGCAAACAGTGAAATGACAATGAGTTTAGACTCCAAGATGACTAGAATACAAAAGTGGCTAAACAGACTGCTACTTTCTGAGCTGTTTGTTTCTGGGTGCTGCTCTTAGTCATGGGTGCATGTGGGGCGGGATAACTACATCCCCTAAAAGCAGGTTATTTCAGCAGTAGAGCAGCCGCGTGTGCCTCATGTCTCTATGTGACTGCTCTGAAACTCGAGCTCCTGGCAGGATTAAGGGGCTTTTTGGGGTGACGGGTGATCGGTGGGTGAAGCGCCCTTGTGTCTCGGATCGGCCCGTGTCCCTTCAGCCTGCAGACTGGTCTGACTGCGCAAGGGATTATGGAAAGGGATGTTGCACAGCAGAAGTGGGTCAGTAAGGAATAGTTGATGGCCAAACGTAGCCTTATTGTCCCACACTTGATTCAGCTATGAACGGATAAGTCTGTGTATTAAAGTCGACTTTTTGCACAAACTTTAGGGGGGGTGTGGATTATTAGCAATAAGCTGCTGTCATCACGTAGTAAAACAGCGTCTCTTGATAGTCTTAACTCCATCTGTGTTGAATTCCGCACTGGCACCTGGAAACAAAGTTGTCTCCAGCTGGAGGACAGTGGAATGGACACTGATTAGTTCCTAAATTAAACAGTCGATGAAACGTGAAGAAAACAGGAGGACTTGGGTCTGTAATCTGTACGTGATGCTTTGGGAGTATTTTGTGTTTGGTAGCTTGAGGGTGGCCAAAATAGGAGCTCACCATGCCTGTGAACAAACTGTGAGAACTGTAGAACTGCATTTAAAATGCTTTAATTATTATTTTTTGTTTAATTCAGTGTTTTGCAAAAACATATAAATAAAAATAAAAAAATAAACCGTTGAAAACAGATGAACAAAGTTTGACAGTTCTTATATTCTCTGAGTAAACTGAGTTGGCAACCCATTCATCCATCCATCCATCCATCCATACTAAGTTTACAGGGGGTGATGGAGTCTGTCCCAGTGCCCATAAGATGAAAGTAAGCACACAGACATACCCATTCACACCTACTGGTCTGGAAGGTCATGGGTTCAAATCCCAGATCAGTAGGTAGCCCTGAGGTACCCTTGAGCAAGGTACCATCTCCATCACTGCCCCCTGCTGCACGGTGTTTCTGGGTGAAAAACAGGAAGCGTTTTGTTGTTTCCCAATGACAAAGTCACTTTCATGTTCACTTCACTTCTCCAAGTGATTTATCATATCCAGGTCACCTGATATGCAAATCTTTGGACTTGCGGAGAACGTGCAAACTCTTTACCCTCTTTATCAGTTCTTGTAAAACACACCAATACACATAAAACATTTCCTTTTATCTGCATGGGTAATTACATATTCAGGACCTGCTTCTTCGTTATCAGGATGGACTGGAGGAGCTGGAAGCTCTTCTTTAACACGTGTGTGAAACATATTTAAGAGTTGAGCTCCCCAAACAACCAAGCAAATGCTAGCTGAGGTTGCAGGAACACTATGATGAGGGAAGTAAGAATCTCCTAGCTGGAAAACTTCAAGCTCTGTGTGGTCATAAATAAAGCATAACATTGAATGTTTAAAGGAATGGTTTGGTGAAAAATCCAGTTTACTCAATTTTCCATTGACCTCAGAAGTGAAGGTAAAAGTGACTTCTAGTCATCGTGAAATACAGCACAGCAACACAACAACGAAATTCAACCTCTGCATTTTACCCATACGCACTTGCAGCAGGGGGCAGATATTGAAAGCTCCTGGGGAGCAGTGATGGGGATGGTACCTTGCTCAAGGGTACCTCAGGGCAACCTACTGGCCTGGGATTCGAACCAATGATCTTCTGATCCTGGGGCCAACTCCCTAAACACTAAGCCAATGCTGCCAGATGGTGCAGGTCAGTCATGGAAGGCTTGGAGCTCCAATTCTGATGCTTTAGAATACAACTGGAGTTGTTAGATTAACATGCCTAGCACACACCTGACATCAGTAGTCAACCAGATAGTGTCCAATCAGATACATTTTTAAATCTTGTCTGAACTTGCTGATGCATTCAGCGCCATAGTCGGTGGAAAGCAGATGTAATGAAACAATAGTTCCACCAGTAAGGTCTTCATAGAACTAGCTGCTAAATCTTTCCCATTAGAGAAGATTCTTATAAAGCTGCCTTTCAATATGGTCACTGTTTGAACTGGAAAAAGTTTCATTTTGTCTTATTTTTTCACACTAATAATTAAAAAGCATGTTAAGTTAAATCTTTTTCTGAAAACAATTTAGGTGACTATTGACTTCTAGTTTAGCTTTGGCCTAAAAAAAAACTGGACTCTAGACAAGTCTTGGTACATCTGGGAAAAGCTGAAATTTTTCAGATTTTTCAGAGAACTGTTCCTTTAAGTCCTTTTTTTTATGAATGCAAAGAACCAGCTAATCTCAGTGCTGTAAAAACTGCTCTCGGGTGATTAGGAAGATTGGAAATTTATGAAAGCCTCTTCTGGACCATCTTAAGAGGCTGTATAACCTCCCATTACGACTGTAAATCTGGCTTACATCTTGACTCCACAGAGCCCCCCGCTAGTGTTCACTTGCCCGGCTAGCATCCCTCTCACTGATTTAATGCTGTGTTTATGTGAAACGGAAGCCGGCACTGTAAAATGGCGACGTCCATTAAAATGCCGCAACGAAGGCCTAGGCATGGTGAATGGATCTTACATACTCGATCTGTCTCTGCTGAAAGCCTTCAGATTTACGGTCATGTTCCGACCTGTTCCGATATTTCATTACAAGTATATAGCATGAGTTACTAGAGAACATTCTTCGCACATAAAGAAATCTATGCACAGCCAAATGAAGGTCAAGGGATGGTAAATTTTGTTCCTAACTGCCTGTACATGAGTACATGAATATGTTCTGATTTGTGTAAATGATTTTAGCAGTGGTCCACAAGTACATGCACACATCTATTTTGATGCCATGACTTGTTGTACCCATTAAGAACTTCTCATAAACTTGACTTTGGAGAGAAAAGTATAGGCGATTTTATGCTGATACTTTGATGCCTAGACTT
Organism: Hepsetus odoe; assembly: GCA_017165825.1. Lineage (NCBI taxonomy): Eukaryota > Metazoa > Chordata > Actinopteri > Characiformes > Hepsetidae > Hepsetus > Hepsetus odoe. The sequence continues at coordinate 4,702,922 of CM029387.1, forward strand.
ATTTGGTTGCACAATATTTGTGGACTGGGCTACTGGTAATCTCATGATGACCAGTAGCCCAGTCTTGGTGAGATTCAGTTGAAGTTCCGGGGCAGTGGTGGCCTAGTGGTTAGGGCGTTGGCCGGAGGATCGGGGGTTCGAACCCCTTCCCAATAGGTTGCCCTGAAGTACCCTTGAGCAAGGTACTGTCCCCATCATGCTCCTCCCTGCGATGGGCTGGCGACCTGTCCAGGGTGTGTCCCCCGTCCTTCGCCCTGTGTGAGCTAGGATGGGCTCCTGCACTCCCCCCGACCCCGTTTGGGACAAGCAGCAGAAAATGACTGACTGACAGTTGAAGTTCCTTCATTTTTTCAGAAATATCAGGAAAACAGGCTGAGCTGAGTTTCTGGCTGGAATGGCAGATACAGTTGGGTATCGCTTGCCCAGCAACGATGAGAGAAGCAATCTGAGTTGATAACTACACCTAAGAGTGTGTTGTGAATTGCATAGAAGGGGCCATCATCTGTGGAGAGATGATGAAATGTGTATTTGTGCTTTGTTCTTGAGGTTACAAATGTTTCCAAAAGTACGGAATATAGGATGCTATATTTTACTGTTTAATCAAAAGCATTGACTAGACTCAAGTACAAGAACCACCATTGTCCACCAAGAAGGAGCAAGGCTCTCTTGAACATTCGGTAGGGTGTCCAGGCATCCTTAGAGCTTCAACAGAATTAAAAACAGACTAGAAATGAAGACCAGACAGCAGATCTGACCAACATCTCACTTTGTGGCAGTTTTGGCCAACAGAGGGTGAAGTCCATTCCTTACAGTGGCTTAATGTCTCCCATCTTCTACAAGACACTTGCTCACCTAGTTTTAAAGAAAACTGTTATAAGACTCAATCAGGAACTTAGAGGTGAATCCACAGTTCACTGAAATATCTTTTCCATCCAGGAGGGAACCCAGGGGTAGAAACAGTGGGTTTACAGGCTTCGGAATTGTGCTACCAGATGAGAAAAGCTGATTTCCAGGCATAAGCTCTACTTGGATGTGGCTCCATGCACTCCACAAATATTGTGCAACTTAACAGGTCACTTAACCACAGTAAAGGCCGACTGCTAAAACTAGGCACCACATTTAAGGCAATCACATTTAATTAATGAGAAACATTTCCAATTCTGTAGTCAATATATTATAAAGATCTCCAAGGACTGGTGTTTGGCACCACTGGTTAAGAGCTAAAATGGGCATCATTAGTAAAATATTTCACAAATTGTAAATGTGGTTTTTAGTTTTATCAGTCAGCCTTCACCGTAGCTTAGTGAGTAGTTAACATGATATTTCATAGATGAAAATATTGGAGTTTTTACTGATATATTCACCGCAGAACTGGAAATGACTCTCATTTTAGTAACTTGGTCACCTTAACTGTGACCACGCATGATCATGAGTTCCATGGGGTTGGAACTCATGTTGTCAAGACAGTAGAACCAAAGCAAACAGGGTGGCACCATTAAATCACCAGTGATGTAGGCTTGTAAATGCTAGTTATAAGCTTGAGAAAACTATATAAATAAGATGCAGTAATTACCCTACTGCGATGGGCTGGCGACCTGTCCAGGGTGTGTCCCCCGTCCTTTGACCTGTGTGAGCTGGGATGGACTCCAGCGCCCCCCGCGACCCCGCTTGGGACAAGCGGCAGAAAATGACTGACTGACTAATTACCCTATGTCTGTAAATACCTGCCTAAAAGTCATCAAATCACAAAAAATGCTTAGACTTTGATTAGCTGAATCAGGTTAGTTCAGTTCCAGTGAAGAGCCCCCGTCCAGACATTGTATACTCCATGGCCAAAAACACCAAGCTCCCACACAATCAGCTGGCGGACGGTTGAAGGTGCAACACAGAGTGATTTATGAGCGGCTTAGCTGAGAATTAGAAAACAACAGGAAAAGGACCTGCGTTGTGTCAGTCTGTCTTTAGAGAGCTGTTCTGACCCAACGGCAATGAGAACACTGGCTTGTAGGTGTTCACTGAGAAATCAGAGCATGAAACACACACACACACACACACACACACACACACACACACACACACACGCCCCAACCCACACCCATCCACACACATCAGTAAATGTCAGTATCTGGCAGTAATCAAATGTAACTAAGGTTGCTAATGCTGTTTTCCATGTATAATGTGATGATGCCTTCTCTCTCTCTCTCTCTCTCTCTCTCTCTCTCTCTCGGAAGCTTTATGGCTTGAGTTTACCCTCTGAAACATTAAACTGGCACATTCTGCCTGTGGTTGAATTCTCTTCTCTCTCTCTCTCTCTCTGTCACTCTTGCTCTTGCTCACGCGCTCTCTCTCTCTCACTCTCTCTCACTCTCTCTCTTGGTCTCGGTCTCGCTCTTGTGCTCTCTCTCTCTCTCTCTCTCTTTCTCTCTCTCTCTCTCTCTCTCTGTCACTCTTGCTCTTGCTCACTCTCTCTCTCGCTCTTGCGCTCTCTCTCTCTCTCTCTCTCTCTCTCACACGTGCACACACTCACGCGTGCGCAAACACACACAGTTCAGGAAATCAATTTAACCCCTCTGTTATACTTTCTTTCCATAGTTATTCCATCTCTCTTTTTATCAGCAAACTATGTGCGAAATCGTTGTGTAGGAAAGATTCCAAAGTGACGTGAACGTTTCTCATTGTGAAACACAACGAAATGCTTCCTCTGCATTTAGTCAATCACACCGTGCAGCAGTGAGCGGAGAAGTGTTGGGGATGTTATCTTGCTCAAGGGTACCTCAGGACAGCCTACTGGTCTGGGATTTAAACCCCTGACCTTCCAATCCTGAAAGCTGTCCCAGAAGCTTTTACAGTTTAAGAAACATCAGAAATGCACGTGACATTAATTTATGTCTAAACGCTGCTTGTTTCTATTGCACAGCTTGCGGGCCTGATATGTCTGCATTCAGTGTGTGTGTGTGTGTGTGTGCCTGCCTGCCTGGATTGTACAGCTGCTCTGTGAGTGTGGGTGTGTTTGTTGTTTTTAGGCCCACTGTGACTGCATTACTGGAAGCCTTGACACCATATGCAGAAATACAGAATTATTAGCTTCTGTATGCACACACACACACCACTTTATTGAGTACACCTACCTTTGATCTGGACTCACTATCTATTTTTCATTTCCATTTACCATCTAGGTGCACTTTTAATAATTATTTGTAGCATATTTGTGCATTTGTACATCCAGCACACAGCGAGCAGGTATGGAGACCGTGCACCTCAGGGCAACCTGCTGTTTCCAGATCCTAACCCATAACCTTCTAATCATTGGGCCTAGTCCCAAACCACTTCCACCATCCAAACCACCCTGCACTGCACTGTGTGCACAATTGTTAGGCAAGTGAGTATTTTGACCATATCATTTTTATGCATAGATTCCAATTCCAAGTTGCATAAACCTGAATGCTGATTGGATTTAAGCAGATCGGGTGATGTGTATTTGTGAAATGAGGGGGTGTGGACTCAGGAGATCATTTCGTAATATGTGCATAATAATTAGGCTGCTTCTTTTCCTTCTCTGGCAAAATGGGCCAGAAAAGAGAGAGAACTGACTCTGAAAATGAAAAATTGTAAAAAGTCTTTCAAGGGAAAGCAGCACTCTTAAAATTGATATCGGTCATGATCACAGAATCAACCAATGGTCAACAGGGTCACAAGAAACGTGCTGACAAAAGGAGCAAATAAACCACCAAAGATTTGAGAAGAATCCAACCTGAAGCTACTAGGAACTTGTTATCCTCCGTTATCCTCTACCTGGAGTGTCCAGAAGTACAAGGTGTTCAGTGCTCAGAGACATGGCCAAGATAAGGAAGATTGAAATCCCAACCACGCTGAACAAGACACAATTTGAAACATCAAGACTGGAACAAAAATATCTCAAGACAGATTTTTCAGAGGTTTTATGGAGATGAGATGAGAGTGACACTTGGACCAGATGGACAGGCCCATGGTTAGATAAGCTTCACTTCCACTCAGATGCCAGTAAGGTGGAGGTGGGATACTGGTTTGGACTGGTATTATTAAAGATGACCTAACTGGACCTTTTCGGGTTGAAGATGGCCTTAAAAATCAACTCCCAAGCCTACTGCCAGTTTTTAGAAGATACTTTCTTCAAGCAGCGGTTCAGGAAAAGTCAGCATCTTCAAGAAGACCATGATTTTTATGTAGGACGATGGTCCATCACATGCATGGAGGTTCTCCACTGTGTGGCCAGTAAAGACCTTAAAGATGAAAAAAAAGTAAATGACACAGCCCCTATCCACACCTGACCTAAACCCTGTTGAGAACTGGTGGACCTTCTTAGACAGGAAGTTTACGGGGAAAGAAAACAGTGTCTGGGAGGCTGTGGTTGCTGCGGCACAAAAAGTTGATCGTCAACAGATCAAGAAACTGACCGACTTCATGAATGGAAGGATTATGACTGATATTTAGAAGAAGGGCGGCTATATTGGTCACTAATTTTAATTTTGAAATGTCAGAATTTACTAATTGTGCACACTAATAGTCGCCTAATAATTGTGCACACATGTATCCCTTAAGACTTTTTTGTCACACTCACATTTCCTTTATGAAGCATTCAGTTACTTACTTCGAGTTACTTACACTTTAGATTGACTGATCGCGCTGGATCTGTTCCCGATTAAAATGAATCCTCAAAATACTTTCCTAATAATTGTGCACACAGTGTATATCGTGTGTGTGTGTGTGTGTGTGTGTGTCTGTTTGTTCATAATTTAGGAAGCATATGTGTGTATGCTCGTGTTTGAAATATATGTGGGTACTTCAATATGTGTTTGTGTGTGTGTATGTGTGAGTTGTTCAGTCTCAGTTTCTCTGCAGTTGCTGCTGTTTCTCCATCTGCTAACATGCCTTCAATCTGACATCAGTCGCCCAGGAGAGAACGCCACTGCGTGTGCGTGTGTGTGTGTGTGTGTGTGTGTATGGGCGTGTGGGTGGGGGGCATGGGAGCACAGCTGAGTAGACAGGTCACACCAACCCGGCTTCAGACCAAGAGCGAGTTTGGGCGTGTGTGTTTGTGTGTGTTTAGCGAGTGTGAGATTACTGCTGGTCAAGTTCTGAACCAGTTTTCCAAAAGCATCAGAAAAGCATCTCTCTCTCTCTCTCTCTGGCTCTCGCTCTCTTGCTCTCTCGCTCTCTCTCTCGCTCGCTCTCTCTCGTTCTTGCTCTCTCTTTATTGATTTAGTCTTGGTACATTTTCCTGTAATTTAATTGGTGACATCAGTGCCAAATGGACCCAGTTTTTTTTTTTTTTTATGTCCACAGATCACTCATTTATTGACCTCTGTATTTCAATTTATTAAACAGATTTTTTTTTCTGTCTCTGTAAGCTTTTTCTTTTTGTGCCAATGAACACGGAGAAGGATACGTCACATGGTTGAGCAGTTTATGAAAAACTGGCTTCACTCTCGAAGGTTATACATTCTAACGTCACATTCATGCACTACGACCTTTATGGAAATCCTGCTGAACTAAACTGATAGTTGTGTTTTTTTTTTATTTTTTATTTTTAATAATACTCTTGATGCAGAAAGCAGCAAATGATCAATTGATACAAAATGAGCATGCAAGGTATCTTGCTTAATGGGGAACTCAGGGCAACCTACTGGTCTGGGACTCGAAGCCACAAGCTCCTAATCTTGGGCCTGGTCCGTAAACCCAGGAAACCTTATTATAAAGGAATAAAAAATGAAAACAGATTTTCACATGGACTTAATTTATTTTCAGGGTTATTTGCATCAGGATAATAACGGACATTGAAACAATATAAATTTCACCTTGACACACACATCAGGGCACAGTTGGAAGGTTTGATTCCTGGTTTGGCTCCTTTTTGAGTCTGGTGTACATGTCCTTCTCTGCAGTGGATTAGAAATGCAAAATTGGTCCTAGGTGTGAATGACTGTGTTTGTGTGCAGGAACAGGTTCCAGGACACCCTGTGACCCTGCTTAGATAAGTGGCTCAGATGAATGGGTGGATGAATGGGTGGATGTTTGGACAGATGGATGGATAGACCTGTTAGCATATGCAGTGAATCTAAATGAAAGTCTCTCCTGGTCTCTTTTTACCATATAAATCATCTCTCTCTTCTTGTTTTTCTTGCAGAGTCCTATCAGTCCCTGTTCTCCTTCTCTCAGGGTCACCTGAGCTCTCTTTTTGAGAGCGTTTATGCCCCCCTGTCCTCTGACATTGCTCCGCACATCTCCACCCTCTTCTCTGATCTCTCCCTCTATATCTGGGACCCCTCAACCAATGTCTCTGTTGAGGCTGCCGTCCACCATTTCTATGACAACCTCTTCCCACTTGTCCACACCCGACTCATCAACCCGGGAGCAGCAGCAGGAGCTGATGACAACGAGATGTCCGACTGCCTTCGGATGACCCGGCAGGATGTGAACCCATTTGGGCGGCATGCCCAGGTCATGGGCGAGGAGCTGGCACAGGCCCTGCGGGCGGCCAGGGCGCTGACTCAGGCCTTTTCTGTGGGTGAGGAGGTGGTGAACGGGACTGAAGGGGCACCACTAACCAAAGAGTGCTCTCGGGCCCTGGTGATGATGCAGTATTGCCCACACTGCTTGGGGCTCACCCTCATACGCCCGTGCGGGGGGTACTGCCTCAATGTGATGCGTGGCTGCTTGGCCAGCATTGCAGAGCTGGACATGCCCTGGAGGCACTACATGGCCATTCTGGAGGACCTGACCCTGGCCGTTGGCGGCGACCACAGCCTGGAACTCGCCCTGCTCGGGGTCAAAGATCGAGTCAATGAGGCCATCCTCCATGCCCAGAATCACGGACCTACACTGAGCGCCACGGTGAGTAATGACACATTAAAATGTGACGACATATAAAGAATGCTTTTCCTTCAGCAAAACAAGGCTGCACAACCAGCATTAACTATCACCATACAGTGACCGACCGCGAAAGAGTGATCAAGAAAAAGAGAGTGAAAAATGAAAATAGCGTCACCGTCTCTCTCTCACACAGATGCTGTGTGTCACCCTCATTTACCACAAATTTTCTCAGTTTTTTTAACTCTCTTCTTTCTTTCTTTACTGAGCACCAACCCTGTATGGGTACTAGATGGTTTTTAACCAGGACTGAAGGAGAACAATCAAACATACAGCCATCATCATCATCATCATGTGACCGTTTATCAGGCTCACTTTAGGCCTGGTTGAAGGAAAGCTGTTTCTTTTGGTGCTCTGCTTGGATAAAGTGCTGCTGGTTGCTGTGAAAATAAAGAAAAGATGTTTTGAAAGGAGATTCTCCAAAGATCATAAAGAGGGAAACCGCACAGTAGCCCGTGTGTGTGTGTGCTATTAGAGGAATTATGATGCTGCGGTATTTCTCTGTGATGTTTTCCCAAAGGGGCTGTGGTTGGCATTCTCTCCCCCATACTGTGTAGCCTTGAGGTGGCACTGCGCCCTGTGGAGTGTGTGTGTGTGTGTGTGTGTGTGTGTGTGTGTGTGTGTGTGTGTTGGTCTGAGTGAGTGAAAGGCACATACTTGGATGAAAGTTTTCAAACACACAAATTAAGTTCCACATAGGGTGGTGTGCATTCATGGGTAGGCCGGCAGAATTCTCCTTCACACACACACATGCATACACATGAGCAGGAGAAGGTGTGTGTGTGTGTGAGAGGTCAGGTTATACTGGAGATTGCATGTGACCCCAACTGGACAGTCTGTTGGTTTGTGAGCAGTCTTGGAGGGGATAGACTTTTCACACTTTCATGAGGCGCGTATTCTTTTGGATATCTGAGGTTTCGTTGCTATCTGTATGTCTCAGTACACGTTTCTACATCTCTCTCTCTCTCTCTCTCTCTCTCTCTCTCTCTGTATATACAGTACTGTGCAAAAGTTTTAGGCAGGTGTGGAAAAATGCTGTAAGCAAAGAATGCTTTCAGAAATATAAATAATGATTGTTTATTTTTATCAGTTTACAAAATGCAAAGTGAGCGAACAAAAGAAAAATCTAAATCAAATCAACATTTGGTGTTACTACCTTTTGCCTTCAAACCAGCATCAGTTCTTCTAGGTACACTAGCACAAAGTCAGGGATTCTGTAGGATTATAGTCGGTGTCTGATCAACCAGTTTTACCAAACAGGTACTGATGATCATCAATGTCACACGGAGGTTGAAACACAGTCATGTTTGGAACGACCTACCAGCCGAGTTCCTTCAAAAACTGTGTGCGAGTGTCCCTAGAAGAACTGATGCTGTTTTGAAGGTAAAGGGTGGTCACACCAAATACTGATTTGATTTAGATTCTCTTTTGTTCATTCACTGCATTTTGTTGATTGATGAAAATAAATGATGAACACTTCCATTTTTGAATTCTTTGTTTACAGCATTTTTCCACACCTGCCTAAATCTTTTGCACAGTACCGTATACACACACAGTGCCTTTAAAAAATAACAACTCCAACTGCAACTTAAGTTTATTGAAAGTGAAAAAAGTCACTGCACATTGTTTCCAGAGTGGCTGTGGGACAGCAGTGGCCTTGTGGTTAGGGAGTTGTCCCCAGGATCAGAAGATTGTGAGATTGAATCCCTAACCAGTGTGTTGCCCTGAAGTACTCTTGAGCAAGGTACCGTCCCCATCACTGCCCCCTGGGCTCTTTCAATAGCTTTCAGTAGCCCTGCTGCACCTGTGTGAGTTTACTTTCCCTCCACTTCACTGAGGAGCAGTGATTGGGGATGGAACCTTGCAAATGAAAGAAATGGGAAAGAAAGTTTTGAACTGTGACAACCTACAAAGTGCCTAAAGATTAAAGGTTCTAGATAATGGGGATTCAACCACTCAGCGATCAGCATTAGCAGTAAACTAATCACCTGATCATCTGGAATCATCTGCACCTGTTTCTTCACCGCTTCATGTCTTAAATTAGACTTTGTTCAGCTTGAAGGTTCAGACGTAGATCACTGTGTGGATTAACCAACAAAAACAGTCAAACTGCTCAGGCACAGAGACTGGACTGAAAATAAGAGACAACAACACTGTCCTTCAGGAAGATCTGGAGAACTGCTCAGGTACAGAGACTGGACTGAAAATGAGACAACAACACTGTCCTTCAGGAAGATCTGGAGAACCGTTCCTCAACAACACATTAAAAACTTGCCACTCGTTGCCATGATGAGCTTGTCTGCAGATGATTAAAAGAAAATTGCTTCACATACCCTTAAGCTGTGGAAGTCCCAAGCTAACGCAGATGAAAACAATTCTCAAACAACCAACAATTATAAAGAGGAAATCCACTGAATTTTCAAAATTCCCACATATTTCAGTGCTTAACATGTAAACAAAATCGTTCAGTGGTTTGATGTGAAATGACTCATTGTAGAGTTTTTTTTTTTTGCTGTTGTTTTATTTTAGGGGCAGCGGTGGCCTAGTGGTTCGGGCGTTGGCCGCATGATCGGAGGATCGGGGGTTCGTGCCCTTCCCAATAGGTTGCCCTGAGGTACCCTTGAGCAAGGTGCCGTCCCCGTCCCGCTCCTCCCTGCGATGGGCTGGTGACCTGTCCAGGGTGTGTCCCCTGTCCTTGGGACAAATGGCCATGACTGACTGTTTTATTTTAGTGGAGATGAATAAAGCCAGACAGAAATATAGATATACCAGACATTCTTATCCAGGACGATGTACATTGCCTAGAGCTGGGGAGACTGCTTTACCATCATTTCTACATACTAAACCTTCTGCACACAATTTAAATTTGACTCGGAAATGTAAAAAAGTAAAGGGTAGGTCCTTAAAGGACATGAGCTGCAGGGTCCACCAGCCAGGTTGAGCCAGTGAATGCATTTGATGACTATCTTGTGGTGTGAGGCTGGTCTTTCTTTTTTCTTCTTCATTTTGTGTTTCTTTTGCCACCTTTCTGTATCATAACTTTCATTTCCAGTGCACTACATTTCACGTTCTTTTCAATCTCCCATCTGAATTTTTATCATTCTCTCTCATTCATTCATTCTTCTCTCAGAGGCTTTTTTTGCCGTCTCGCCCACTCTGTGTATTATTTCATTCCACACCCTCTCCTTTCATCCTCATCTCTTAGATCTCCTTTCTGTTGATACTCCATCTCTTTTACTTTTGCAGCCTCGGCCACTCGCTTCTGTTCTCGCTTTGCTATTTCCCCTGCAGTGCCCATACAAAAGAAAATGGAAGTACAGAATACAGCTGATTGGGATTTTTTATTTATTTATTTATTTATTAACAGGGAATCTGTACCTACCCGTGTGTGTGTGTGCGTACATACATCATTGGTGCTTCTCAAAGCAGCCACCTATTCAAGCGGAGTATTGGTGTCCGTGTTGGGATAGTGATATAGACATCAATGTTGAGAAAAGGAAAGCAAGAGAAATGAAAAGTTCGAGACTCACAGCTTGACTTTTTATACACCTTACTTGCCGTTTTATCTTTCCTTGGTTTGCTTACTATTTGTTCACAGGCCTTTAAAGCACAATACCTAAATAAATAAATAAATAAATATTGGCACAATTTGCAACACAGATAATTCATTTAATGAACTGTTTTGCACCAACTGTAATTCTTCCATCTCAGAGATTCCCACAATCCTCGGTTACACGACAGACAGCAGTTTCAGATTTACACAGATTCTCACCAAAAGAAGTAAAAAAAAAAATGCATCGAAAGACAACAAAGTCCCATAACTTTACGCCGTGGTGAGATTAGAGTTAATGTGAAGCTTTACCTTATTTCCTCCGAGGTTTAACACAGGGCTCTAATTACAGCCTTACCGAGGAATGTTAATAGCAACTTGTGCTTTTAGATAATGGAAACAGGCCTCTGGAGGCTGTGGGGAGAGGGCCACATTTCCACAGGCTCCGTTTCACCAGGCCTGCTAGCGAGAAGGGTCACAGACAGAGTGCTGTCTAGAATTTTTTCTTTTTTTTCCTGGGATTCCCTGCATCCCTCCATTGTGCCCATACATTCATAGCATAGCAGATTTCTACTTTTCGTATAGCTGAATCTCTTCCTCTGTGCATTTTGAATAAACAAAAAAAAAATGATGCTTTTCCTTTAACTTCAGCAGCTTTCTTTCTTTCTCTCTCTCTCTCATTCTCTCTTTTGCACACCTCCACTTCTTTCTCCCATTTCCTAGCAGTGCCCCTCTCTACAAATATGCTGACTATGCAATTCCCCCCCAAGAAACCATATAATCATTCGCCTGGACACAAATTTATGGACACAGGAAATTATTAAGCGCACTTGCCGAATGAACTGCGCACCATTTGATATGAGTAATTAGGACGAGGCGAGTGCGTGCCCTGGCATGTTTGGTATATAAACACAGAACGAGATATTTTGGGTCGACATATTTGACCATCCATCTTCATGCTTGTGTGGTGGAGAAGGGAAAGTTCAATATTTGAGTAGCAGAACGGATTTGGCAAAAGCACATTCATGTGATCAGATACCAGGGAGAAATGTGCGTATCACCGTCCTCACTGATCTGCAGTGATTAGTAATTTATAGACTGGAACCCTTGATCAGTAACAGCAGAAATCCTCAAAAGCTGAAATTATTACTGAAGAAAATGCAATTTCATTCATGTCTTACTCATAACTCTTAAAAAAAAAACAAAAAAAAAAAAACAAAGACTAGTGGATATACTCAGCAAATCCTAACAAATGTTGTATCTGTAGAGGAAAATACATTTTTAAAATGTAGTGAACAATGATTGCATGGCCTTATGGGAAGAAAAACACTTTCTTGTTTTCCTGATGAAAAAAGTCACTTGATAAAGAGCCACGTATAATGTGTAAGTATCCCACCTGTAATCATGCAATCTGAATAAAACAGAAGAAAAAATTACAGTGATGGGGACAGTACCTTGCTCAAGGGTACCTCAGGACAACCTCCAGCTCTGGGATTTGAACCCACAACCCTCTGATCCTGGGCTTAGTCTCTAAATGCTAGTTAAATGCCTTAACCCTTTATGAGCTGTGAGGCTGCAGGAACCCGTCCCATCCTTAAATGGAACTTTTAAACTTCTCTCCTTTCATACAACATACAAGTTTGAGCTCTGTTATAGGCTCCGGCACCCTCTGGTTTAGGTAAGTGGCTCGGCGGCTCATTTTTAATAATAAGATGAAGTTACCTTTAGTTCGGTTTAACAAAACTAGGCGCGTTCAATACTTTTTTTTTTCCGTCAAAATCGTCAAAAATACACAGCACTGCTTAGAAACAGTCGTAACAACAACCGAGCCTGCTTTCTGTTGGTCTTCCACTGAGCTGTAACTCCAATGTGCACAACCAGCAAAGTGAACCTGAAACATCCGACATGTCTTAACTGACTGACTATATCTCGAGTCTATGTCTTCATCCCACATTTCAAGCCATAAACCACCTAAATAAGCAAGCGTCACGGGAGGACACAGCGACTGGTGAAAGCTGGATGTTTTGGAGAACCATCTTTTTCCATCTGTGGTGTTAATTTTCAATTGGCTCGTACATACAAAAGCCAATGTCTTCGGTTCCCTTGTGGGATTCTTCCAAGTGTTTGCATCAATTGCTAGGGAGACAGCGACACTAGAGTTTCCAACAAAACAGCCGGCTTTGGGAAGACCACACGGCTGATCTCGTGTGATTTAATTATGGTAAATGGAGAGAGAGAGAAAGAGGGAGAGGGAAAGTGGATTTTGATGCGGGAATGAGGAAAAGGAGAAAATGAGAGACAGAAGAGGAGAAAAGAGAAAGGGTGCCATAAATTTCTTTGAGGGTGCAAGCTATCAAAAATGAAACGGGGAAAGAGGGTTTGCTCTGTAAGGCAAACCTCAGAGGTCAGAGACTTCGGCTTGAGTCTGAGAGAGGGTGTGTGAGAGAGAGAGTCAGTGTTTTCAAGGGCAAAAACATTAAATCTGTGGTGTCAAAACAAATTCTCTGGCGAGACTAACTGCATTCTGACTATCTTACTAATGCAGACTTTACTGCAAACAAGAAGGAAAACACTCCGTTAGGTCATCAAGATGAGTTTGGTCAGTTTGTTTAAGCCGCAGTGCTTTTTTATTATTTTTCACAATAGACCTTGCTCACGTGTCTCACAGGCTCTAATGCTTATATAAAGAACTGACAGATACTCTTCCTAGGGATTAGCAGAGGACTGTTCCTTTAAAAGTCATTTTAAGTGCATAAGGGTCATTTCGACTGACCTATTTGAGGATAGCTTTCTTCAGAAGCAGCTCCTTTTGAAATTGTTTCTAAAATGTACCAAAACCAGTGCATTATCATTCTGCAGGTAAGCTGTTCCCGTTCACACCGACGTTATAATGAGACATTTTTTTAAATAATTCGAGAGATGCAGATTTTGGAATGAGACAATACAGAGTATCAACGATAGCCTGTTTAATATTAAGTCATGTTGGACATGATCATTAACAGATGAACTATGAGTGAGTGAGTGAAGGAGGCAGCGACGGAGGGAGCGAGGGAGCGTGAGAGGGAGGCAGTGATGGAGGGAGCAAGGGAGCAAAGGAGGGAGGCAGTGACGGAGGGAGCAAGGGAGCGTGAGAGGGAGGCAGTGACGGAGGGAGCGTGAGAGGGAGGCAGTGACGGAGGGAGCGAGGGAGCGAAGGAGGGAGGCAGTGATGGAGGGACTGAGGGAGCGTGAGAGGGAGGCAGTGATGGAGGGAGCGAGGGAGCGTGAGAGGGAGGCAGTGACGGAGGGAGCGAGGGAGCGTGAGAGGGAGGCAGTGACGGAGGGAGCGAGGGAGCAAAGGAGGGAGGCAGTGACGGAGGGAGTGTGAGAGGGAGGGAGTGATGGAGGGAGCAAAGGAGGAAGGCAGTGACGGAGGGAGTGAGGGAGCGTGAGAGGGAGGCAGTGAGGGAGGGAGCGAGGGAGCGTGAGAGGGAGGCAGTGAGGGAGGGAGCGAGGGAGCGAAGGTGGGAGGCAGTGATGGAGGGAGCGAGGGAGCGTGAGAGGGAGGCAGTGATGGAGGGAGCAAGGGAGCAAAGGAGGGAGGCAGTGACGGAGGGAGCGAAGGAGGGAGGCAGTGACGGAGGGAGCGAGGGAGGGAGGCAGTGAAGGAGGGAGCGAGGGAGGGAGGCAGTGACGGAGGGAGCGAGGGAGGGAGGCAGTGACGGAGGGAGCGAAGGAGGGAGGCAGTGACGGAGGGAGCGAAGGAGGGAGGCAGTGACGGAGGGAGCGAGGGAGCGAAGGAGGGAGGCAGTGACGGAGGGAGCGACGGAGGGAGGCAGCGACGGAGGGAGCGACGGAGGGAGCGACGGAGGGAGGCAGTGACGGAGGGACCGAGGGAGGGAGGCAGGCATAGACGGAGGGAGCGAGGGAGCGAAGGAGGGAGGCAGTGACGGAGGGAGCGAGGGACCGAAGGAGGGAGGCAGTGACGGAGGGAGCGAGGGAGGGAGCGATTGAGGGAGTGAGGGAGGGAGTGAGGGAGGGAGTGATAAGGGAGTGATGGAGGGAGGGAGGGAGTGATGGAGGGAGGGAGGGAGTGAGTGAGGGAGTGAGGGAGTCAGGCTACTTAAGTGCCTCACATTTTGCCATTAAAGTTCAGTGCAAAAGACTCTCCAGATGACAGTCCAGTGTTGTGACTTGTTGCAACATGTCCAAACATCAATCACAACATTGCAAAAACTCTCTGCTGGTTCTGATGAACTATTGTTGTTCGAAAGCAGTCACTAAAAGTAGGAATATTTTAGTCAGTTGTTCAGATATTAATACATTTTTTTGTTGTCATCATGATTTTACATCATGATTTTGCTTCAAACTGCTGATGCAGAATGAAATAAAGTTGCCCCGGTATTTATGAGGCAGTGTAAAACAGCCTGGGAGTCTGTTGCACACACGCACACTCACTCTCTCACTCTCTCACTCTCTCTCTCATATATCGAGCTAATCTTACAGGAAACCAGACCCATCTAATTTCTCAAACTAACATTATTTTCCGTGCTGACTCAGTGGACGGACCGGGTTCTAACCACCTTAACAGCACTGAGGAATCTATCATTCTTGTCAGCATTGTGATTTTTGAATCTGCTGCAGAAACAGAAGGAGCAAACCCTTAAGACTAATGCCTTTCATCAGCTCAAATGGGTTTAAATTCCCCACAGCTTTGCCAAGGCTGATGTTTTGGTGAAAATACCTGTGAATTCTTAAGGCAGCACTTTCCTGGATTCATTCTGAATAAAAGGCCATTTATTTTGAATGAGGCAGCTTTAGATTGTGTTTTTTCTTTTTTTGTGATCTTGATGAATGCACTTGAGGAGTTTTTTCTTTGCTATATCACAAAGTTCATCTAGTTCTGACCGATATCCTGCAGCACGGCAGATCACAAATCACCTCAGCGGCTGCGCGTTTCCGAGCTGGATGCTGTAGGAGCGTGAAACGTGGGTTTTTTGTAAGGAAGGACAGGGAGCACTGTAGTTCTTGTAAATGAATCAGAAGCTCCTGTCTCTATGCAGGTGTTAAATACATAGAGCAGCTCTTTTTCCTTTGGAATCAATAAATGTCCAACATGTCCTCATACGAGTCAGTACACAGACATAGCCATGACAGACCATGTGTTTTATTCAGTAGGGCACATATTGGTATGAGAAGTGTTTATGGTTTCTCACTATCCTGGAAATATTGCGTTTCTCAGTTCTTCCTTCTTCCTTCCAAGAACGCATCTGAAGATTGAATGCTCCTTCAGATGTGGTTGATGAATTCAGCCTTTGTTTCCCAGGCTGTGAAGGATCTAACGGGTCGATCCTCTTCAGCTCCACCTGCCCAAGATTCATTGCACGCAGGGACAATAGACAATGCAGAAAAATTAATAGATAAAAATGACAAAACAGCAATCTGTTGTTCTCTTGCTGCTGCTGGTGAGTTTGTAAAGCTTCAGGACAAGCTGCTTCATGAGGCAGGTTGTGAAATTCTTCATAGACTGCAGGAGCGGCAGAGGTGAACTTGTGGTTGGGGACAAGGCCCCAGGATTGGAAGTCATGGGTTTGAATCCTGGTCTAATTGGTTGCCCTGAGTTACCCTTGAGCAAGGTCCCATCCCTGCCACTGCTCCCCGGGTGCTGGGCAGAGCTGTGCCCTGCTGCACAGTGTGTCTGGGTGATGGCTGTTATCCACTATGCTGTCCAGCTGTTCTTATCATCAATATTATAGTAATATAACCATGAAATAGTTCATATTTTACTGCATTGTACTGTGCGCATCATATCGCACCACAATGTATCATATTAAGCGCTATATCATGATGTTGTATCCCACTGGCTCAAAATGTATCATATCTTGTTAGTTAATAATATACTGTAATATACTGGGTCATGATATAGAGCCTTTTACAGTCTTTGATCAAAACGTTGCATATTATGTTATAATCTGAATTATATTATATTATAACTAGTTTCTATCAACAATAATACTATCAGGAGGAAAAAAAAACATCTTAGCATTGCATTTTGAAAAAAGAGAACAATGTATCCCATTAGTCTCAGACTAAAACCTTAAAAATATGGACGATTACATAACAGAATGGCAATAATTGCTCCAAAAATTATATTTACATTCACTAATTCTATTTTCCAGAGTAAATACTTTGCTTTTTGCATAGATCCCCAGAGGATCATTTAAGTACCTGGACACTTCCAGAATGCACTGCTTCCAGAGCAAACAGACAGCTTGCAGGGAACCAAAAGTAATTGGACTGTGGCTCCGTTCTTTTATGGCTAATTATGTGTCATTGCAGATCTAGAGCTGATTTTACCTCAATTTCATTAAATGCTGCAGATTGTTAGGAAGTAAGAATGTGATAGACAGTCCGACAAATATGATTGAGAGACAGAAGACGGGAAGCAGGGTTTATAGAGTGCAAAGCAGCTGCGGACAAAAAGCCCAAGTCCCGCCATGCATTTCAGCGAGAGGACCACAGAGTGCTGAGAAAGCCGGGATGCTTCTGTAGCTGATCCTTACACAAATAAACCTGCATCGCGGACCACCACCGCACGCAGCAACCCAATATCCCCACAGCGCACAGAGCGAGATGCCAGCAATGGGCGAGCGAGAGAGCAGGTCACTCCAGCGAGGAAAGAAAGGCTTGCGGGTTAAGACCTCTGCTGGGTTCAACTCTCTATTGAGCCTAATTGGAGAAATATTAGATTCACGGGATGTGTTCAACTCCCGAAAAAGAAACCCGCCACTGCTTCACCCGTTTCCTACAACCATCCCTGCGATTTCTGGATTTACTGGGTTTCATTTGGCAAATGTTCTTGTCTCCAGATGTGAGGATATGTTTGCATGGCCAGTGCTTTCTGAGGTTCTATTTTAAGAGGTTCTTTTAATTTTCATGCCTAGAACTGGTTTTCATCATCACCTAGAGGATCAGTGTGGAGCATCAGTTAATGTGAATTGGCCTTTAAACCTTTAGACCCCAAAATAAACAATCTGATGAGCTCTTCTGGAACGTGGCTTTCTGAAATCAGCATGGAGCTGTGGGTCCAAGACTGAAAGAAAAACAGGCTTTAAAATGGCTAGAAATCTGAATAATAAAGAAGAAAAATAAGAATAAAGAAAAAATGAAAAACAAACTGACTAGAACAACTAAACATGCAACATATGATTTTAGGGATGAATATGATCAATCAAATGTACCATGTCATGCCCATAACTAACCAAGGGTTTTAAAAGTTTATCAAATAAAAAAAAAAAAAACTTCCGTGTCATTACTGTTGTCTGAGTCAGACTGTCAGACTCCTCCTCTCCTCTGTTTTGTTACAAACTGAAAACTGTTAAGAATATGAATATTTAAAAAAAGATATCTTCTAAGCATCGCTGTAATTATTGTATTTTCCATCAGAACACATTTCTGGAAATTACAGTTGCAGAACAGCCAAACAGAGGTTCCTACAGGGGACCTCTGTTACAAAATGCAAAGTGAGCGAACAAAAGAAAAATCTAAATCAGATCAATATCTGGTGTTCCTACCTTTTGCCTTCAAACCAGCATCAGTTCTTCTGGCCCCACAGAGCCCTGATCTCAACATCATCCAGTGTGACTGGATCACATGAAGAGACAGAAGGATGTGAGGAAGCTACATCCACAGAAGATCTGTGGTCAGTTCTCCAAGATGTTTGGAACGACCTACCAGCCGAGTTCCTTCAGAAACTGTGTGCAAGTGTACCTAGAAGAACTGATGCTGTTTTGAAGGCAAAGGGTGGTCACACCAAATATTGATTTGATTTAGATTCTCTTTTGTTCATTCACTGCATTTTGTTGATTAAATAAATGATAGACCTTCCACAGGTGATTGCATGGGTTAAATGCAGAGGTCCAATTTTGTTGTGGTTCACTGTGTGCTGTGCTGTGACCTTGCAATGACAAGAACTTTCATATATATATATATATATATATATATATATATATATATATATATATATAGTTTTTTTTATTAAATACAATTATAAAAGAAAAAAATATCATATAAAGTACTGTATATCCCTAAGTGTAAACACCCGCCAAATGGTGTTTTATTGATTTTCTAAACGGAAAGAAGTTCTTCTTCCTCTGTAGAGAGTGTACAACACACTGGCTGTATTCCCACAGTCACTCAATGACTTTGCAGGTTTCGGACTGATGGAAAACGATGAGAGTCAGAAAGTCTAAGAATGGAAAATTAAATTCTGTTTATCAGCACTGATAGATGACCAGCACTCATTTCCTCGTTCTGTAAACATGACTCTGTGTTCAGAGCATTAGTGCATGTGAGCTGAATTTCTTTATTAATATAAAACAATGAACCATAGCCTGCTTTTCAGACTGGGAGGAATGGAGTTCAACTCTGCGCTAGAACTGGTTATGTATGAGTGCGTTCCTGAATGTATTTGGTCATACACAGTTTCGGTTGAGCATTAGACATCCAGAGTGTAAATACAATAAATGATCTCTCTCAAAATGATATCCCTCCTGAATATTTCAGTATTATTACCATCTGGATGTATTTTATGCTGCAATAATATATTCTCAAAAAAAAATACATGAGTGATTTTGTTACACTTCTTTATTCTCTCTATGTAACTAATTTAGAATTTAACTCCCTATATGAAATAAAATAAACCGAATATTTATGTAACAAGCAATTTGCACTTAAATTCTGCACATATACATTTGATTTGCATAGAATATCAACTTTTTTAATGAATAAACTTGCACCATTTGAATTTGGCTTTGAATTTTGTTAGGTTCAAATGACAATTTTTATCATGCTATTTATATGTAGTTACATTTTAGTTTCATTTACTTCAACTTTCATTAAATTCACCATCCGTATTTATATTAACTTTTCATTTTATTTCCATTCTGCACCATTTGACAACATTGCAATGGATTGTTTTCCCACGACAATAACCCTTGTTCAGATTAAAGTCTATTTTACTTCTCTTTACTTATGTACACGTGATATTAACTGAAAATATGGAATCTTTGCTCTAAACCGAGTTTCTCGGCGTGTGTCTGATGGTGTATACCGGCTCTTGCTGTCTGGATCATGAGGGTTTGGCTCTGGGGACTCGGTGGAGAACCAGTGATAAATGTCTGATGGGAATAAGGGAGCGTTAACTAAGGAATCGGGTTTGGATATCTTTAATGAACAGTGACGAGATATAGACACAAACGCCGCCCGCCACAGACACACAGAAACCAGGCCGAATTAATTAACAGCTTATGTAGGAAGCATGTCTGTAGCAGAAACAGTATCCCTGTCTGTTCCCTCAGTTCTTCAGTTCCATCAGGGAGTGGCTCAGAGCGAATAGCTGTCTGTTACAAGAAAAGACAGGTGCACACACACACACACACACACACACACACACACACTAGAAGTGAAAGCATGAATAGTGGAATGAAGCTTATTCCTCTTATTGATCTCATCCCTCAAGCTGTCATTACAGAGATTTTCAGGATACTGAAGCTTGTATCATCTCATCCACTTATGTAGACCTGCAGCATCTCATTTTCTTCCCCTCCACAGTTTCGATCAACGCCTGCCAAGCTTCTCATGTTTGCTCTCAAATGTTCCTAGTTTGGAGAACCATATTTCTCTCCTTGAGGTCAGCAGTCGACTGCTTTCTCTTTCTTGCTCATGAATGGTTCTTTCCTAAAGAACCATTTCTATCCCGCCTTTTTCGATGGCTCAGAAACAGAGGGATGTTCCACTATGCAAGCTTTTGTATTAGAGGATCCATAACTTACGTTGTTTCTTGTGTTTTACTTATTTTTCTTTCCCTGAAGTCCAATTAAGACAATTTTGTGGGTTGTTGCCTAAAAAACTGTCATCCTCCATTTCAGCATGACTATTTTACAACCTTGTTCTTCATCTCTTAGAACCAAACAGGCTGGTTTGTGCATTTTACCACGTTCTATAAAAACAAGGAAACGAGGTTTCATTAAAAACTGAATGAGTCCATTCAAGTCAAGTCAACTTTATTTATAAAGCTTTACAGAATCCGGGTTTGAGCCCCAGTTGGATAGGCCGAGGATGACAGAGGCAGAACTCCCCAAACATGAGGAAGAAACCTTGGGAGAAACCAAGACCCAAAAGGGGAACCCATCATCATTTGGTCGACACCAGAAATAAAAAGGAAAGAAAGAAATAGAAAAACTCTGTATAGTGATAATTTCCAGTAAATCTGAGTTGCAGTGAGAGTCCATTGGTGACTGTAACTGGAGGTTGATGATCTGATGGTGGGAGCTCTGACTGGGGGAAGCTTTAATCTTCTAGCAGCAGCTCCTGCAGAAGAGCCGGTCTGATGGAGCTGATCTGATGTTCAGGTCGAGAGAAAAATAAGATGATAGAAGCTTCGCCGACTCAGTGTAGCAGCTGGCATGGAACTCAGGAGACCCTCACGGAGATCGATGGACTTCAGAAACACTCAAACCGTCCACCACACGGGTGATGTCTCAAGCAAAGAGAAGGGAATTAGATCTGTTTTGAACTCATTGTGCAGACCGTAAGTTTAAAGAACGCAGTAATGTGACTCCTATTACAGCCTGACTACAAAGAACAGATCCGAGGGTTTTACAAACACCCTGTACAGCCTGTGCAGACTTGTTTTTTATATGTGATATGTATAACTGTAAAGTTTATGCAGAGCAAAAAACCTTTTTTTAAGCATGTTTTGGAAAATAAAGATGTTAAAAGGGAAAACTCTAATCCTTAAACCTTTTTTTTTAAGGCATGTGAAATGTAAGATCGGAGTGGAACCGCTCTTGTTTTCCAGTAAATGTTGTTGTCAGGCACAAGAGAGGCGTGGCAGAATCAGTGAGGCTTCTTAGAAACAAACAACAGGGAAGAAAATACAGAGTCATTAATTGTTACTGTCAAAATTTTCAACAATTAGAAATTGAACTGGTGTCAAGATGATATAGTTGTAAATAAAACATTAAAAGTATTGACATACATATGTATGTATATATGTATGTATATGTGTGTATGGTGGTCTAGTGGTTAGGGAGTTGGCCCTGTATCAGAAGATTGTGGGTTTGATTTCCTCACCAGTAGGTTGCCCTGAGGTAAGGTACCGTCCCTGTCACTGCTCCCCGGCCGCTTTCATAGCTGCCCACTGCTGCACGGTGTTTGCATGGGTTAAATGCAGAGGTCCAATTTCATTGTGTTTCACTGTGCGCTGTGCTGTGACCCCGCAATGACAAGAATAGTCACTTTCACTTTATAAGATGTTTACGTGCCTACAGTGGGCACATAATTGAGTCAACTTAACTGTGGATTAATGTAAATAGGTAGCCTGGACCTATTTTATTCTACATCCCGTGGGTGGACTATGGTAAAAAGGGAAAAATGTGGGACTATGGGGAAAAAGGTCTTGGCAGTTCTGCTGGGAAGCCCTGTATCCATGCATTCAAATGAATTTGACAAATGTTACCTACCTCAACATCACTGCAGACCGAGTACAAAGCACGGAATGGGTGTTCCCAGATGACAGTGATCCCAATGGCCAGTGCTTTTCCATTTTTCTGGGAATGGGACATGACAGGCTGTGGCCCTGGCCTTGTTGTGGAACTTGGATTATTGTTTGAGCTTTTGGTTTATAATTCTGTGCAGATTGCATATCAGTGAACCATGTCATGTTAAAAAGTGAAAGTGACTATTCTTGTCATTGTGAGGACACAGCACAGCACACCGCAATGAAACTGGACCTCTGCATTGAACCCACGCACGCAAACACACACTGTGTAGCAGGGGGGCAGCTATGAAAGCACCCGGGGAGCAGGGACGGGGACGGGACCTTGCTCAAGGGTACATCAGGGCAACCTATTGGCAAGGGGTTTGAACCCACAATCTTCCTTTCCTGTGGCCGACTCCCTGATAAAGTGAAAGAAGATAAAAACAAAGGCAAAAGTTTGGGGGCCAAACAGCAATGGATAGTTGGAGATCATGAGAAACGGGAAGACGTGTTACAGAAACCGCACTCTACAAGACTCGAGGTTCGAGTTTATGACCTTCATATGAGCAACAGACTGAAAGGGGCTGTTCCTGAATGGCCCGTCGTCATTCCGGCCACAGCTGATAATGCAGGGTTTTTACCTTACACTGCGTACAATTTGTAAAATAATTTAATTTATGCATTTGGTTTAGTGTTTTGCACAATTTGTGCTAACATATTTAAAACTTCATTTTTATTAAATTGGGGCAAAAGCTTTCAAGCTGAACTGGGATGCAGACTGAACCTGAATGGCTCTGAAAACAGACGGAAACATACTGCATTGAAACTGAACCAAATGCAGATGTCAGTTCTGAACAAATGGCTGGTGGTTGGATCTTCTCAAAAGTAGAGTGAAACAGACAAAGGGTGTTGGCTTCCTTTTGAGGGCTTTGCTGGATTGAATTAAGCCTCAAAACTGAAGATATTTAGAGCCTCAGTCAGTTTGAACTTGAGTTATTTGGCATCAATCAATTTATGGAGTTGCCAAAGTTTCAGGGTAGGGGTGCTTTTAATTAGTGACGGAATGTTGGACGAAGCTCTCTTGTAAATGGGAAAACGACGTTACACTGATAGCGACTCTGCATGTAGCTCCAGAAAACACATACTTACACACACAGAGTTTATTTTCAGGAAAAAGCAGTTTCCCATGCTTTTATCAAAAAAACACCCTCAAAATATTTACCATGGAAGCTTAAATCAATAAACTGTTCGGAGCACAATATCAGGACACAAATATTTTCCCTACACGCCTTCTTTTGGCCACTGCTCCCAGTGCATTTTAACCACCAGGGCCTGAGGCTTTCAAAGCATCAGAGATGGACCCATGCTGATCCCTGTGATGAGGCTTACAGAGAGCTTTCAAACCCTCACAGAATGATGTATGAGGACGTTACGGTGAACAGTATCATCAGCTTTAAGTTTAAGGACCCACTGGATGTCTAATCACTATTTTACTATAGTTCCTCCTGTTTAAAACCGTTGTGCCTGTTGCATTTGGAGCTCATCTATAGTGGCGAAAAAGAAGTAGCAGATGCATGATGATAAAACATGATAATGATGGTAAAGAATAACTGTAATAATAATATGCTGCAGATGAGACAAATATTGTAAGAAAAGTGAAAGTGACTATCATTGTCATTGCGAGGTCACAGCACAGCACACAGTGAACCACAACGAAATTTGGCCTCGGCATTTAACCCATGCAGACAATGTGCAGCAGGGGGCAGCTATGAAAGTGCCCGGGGAGCAGAGAGAGGGACGGTACCTTGCTCAAGGGTACCTCAGGGCAACCTACTGATAAGGGGTTTGAACTCACAAACGTCCGATCCTGTGGCCGACTCCCTAACCACTAGGCCACCGCTGAAAAGAGGCGGAACATAGAAAAGAAGCAGAAAGAGGAGAAGATCCGTCCATCCCTGCAAATGCGGTTGCGGGTTTTGCTGGAGTCAATCCCAACGCGAACTGAGTTAAAGGCAGAGAAACTGCCTGGACAGGTGGCCTTTCCAAAAAAGATGATGATGATGATAAAGAAGTGTTGAGAAAGAGGATGAGGGGCATGTGGAAGAGAAGAAGACACAGAACAAAAAAAAGAAGAAGAAGGAGAGGTTGGGGTGCTGGAGCAGAATCCAGAAGAAAATCTCTTAATAGGTGTCCAATAAGGAGCAGTAAGAGAAGAGACAGGAGACAAAGCAGAAAAAAGGACAAGAAAACAAAATGAAATGATAATCATATCGATCAGTTATAAAGTAGAATTCCTTTGTGGTTGTGTACAGTAATCCTCAGGCTCACGGTTTCCCTCGCTGTGGTTAATTCCTGCTCACATAATGCTCATTAACATGCGGCGCTGCTGGACTGTAGTGGCTTTTCTTGTCCTCCTGCCGCTGCTGACGGCCATTGCAGTTATTTTGGCTTCATAAACTTCCATTTAAATTCCGCATGCAGGACACGTGCTGTGACTTTCTGCATTCCTCTGGACCAGTGAGGTAGCACTGTAGCTGACTGGGTTAAATATAGTTTGGGGTGTGGGTGCAGGGAGCCCACGCTTTGAGAAAAGTCAAGCAGGGCTTCTTGTCACGCCAGCGGTGTGTGTTTCCTACTTGCGTTGTGGTTCAGCACCTCTCCTCAAAAAGCATCTTCTGTTTTCTGTATTCATGTAAATGATACTATACCCCACGGTATAGTGTTTTCAATGTGGATGCTGTTCGCCAACAGAACATGGCTTCTCTGCTTTTTATTTAAGAATTTTGACGCTTTTCCTCATTGGTGAACGAGCACACTGCTCAGCTCTTACATGCACCCTGCTCACACGCTTTAATCCCCTCTCTTCCTTCATTTAATGGCGTGTTTGTCTTCCACAGACTGAAGAATCAGTAAAAAAATCCACACCAAGGCAACTCACTCTATGGTGGTCGATGTGATCGACATCTGCTATTACAGCTGGAAGTGGGCGACCAATGAATGGCCCTCGTTTTCTTTCAGTACAGAGTAATTGATTCTAGTTGAGTTTTAGTTTACGAGTTCAAGTAAAACACTGTGTTGGGCCTGACTAAAAGACTGACTGTCTATTTATGAGCCACAAAGCTTTCAGTCGAATGAGACACTATTGATCATGTTCTAGACCTGTGTGTGTGTGTGTGTGTGTGTGTGTGCGTGTGTGCGTGTGTGTGTGTGTGTGCTTTAGAGAGAGAGATGTGTATTCTTCTCTTGCCAAGGCAGTCACTTAGTGTCTGAGGCTGCATGTTGAAGTGCTGTAACTGTAATCACAGTTGTAAATGTTTTCGGTCTGTAATGTCTCAAAGGCCTCTTTTGCATTAAGTCTGGTTTATGAATCGAGAGATGGGAGTGAAACACACTCGTGTTGAAGGAAACCCAGATGGTGGGTGAGAGCAGGCCATGACTAAGAGATTAACACTAGCATTATAAAAACTGTTCTATCTGATACCAGTACTGGGTCTAAAGTGCTAAAATCTCTGGAAAGGTTGTGGGTTGGAATCTCAGACCGGTAGGTTGCCCTGAGCTACCCTTTGACAAGGTACCGTCGCCATCACTGCTCCCTGGGTGCTTAAAATAGCTGGCACTGCTGCATGATGTGCATGGGTGAAAAGCAGAGGTGTAATTTCGTTGTGTCTCACTGTGTGCTGTGCTGTGTTTCACAATGACAAGAATAGTCACTTTCACTTTCCTTTTTTTTGTTTTCCATCTTACATGCTAATTGATTCACTAAACTGCCCCTGTGTGTGCGTGCGCGTGTGTGTGTGCGTGTGTGTGTATGTGCGTGTGTCCATCCTAGTCACAGCCCTGGAATCGGCTCCTTCAGCCCCATGACTCTTAATGGGAAAAGCGGTTCAGATAATGAAAGGATGGATGAAATGTTTCTTTGCAGGATAAAGATAAACTTAAATGAAGCATATTTCAATGTGTTGCTCTTTATGATGTCAGAAAAAGCCCATTTTTAGAGCTTCATTTGCACACGTTTGGTAACTACATTATATGTTTACGTGCTTGTATTTCTTGATCGACGTTGGAACGAATTTCATCAGAGACTCATATAAAGGCAACCGGCCTCAGTGCAGTAGGCTCCCTGTCGTTCTCTTTCACTCAAACCTCTTTCTTTCTCTTTCCATGTGACTCTCTCGCTCTCAGGTGGATAAAGTGTGTGGCCAGCCCATGACTGAAGCCCACAGTGTGCAGCCCACCACTGTTAAGATGGTAGCTACAGTAGCAGATGCCACTCCATTCACCGCCAACTATTCCAGCTCCCCAACCATGGAGAAGGGCAAATTGTCCCACCTGCGCAGGTGAGACACCTATACTGTCTTCTACTGTATAGGACATGCAAGTGTTTCTATATATCTCCTCTATGAGAATAAAGAGTGCTAATAAACATCCTGTAGGGTGATCAGACAGATCAGACAGAATGGTCAGAATGATATCGGAGGTTCTTATTGGACTAAATGGTTCTTTAACACTGATTGCAGTTTTTTTTATCTTTTGAAGGTTTTTATGAGCACAAGATAAATGTTCAAAGTCTGGGACAAATGACCTTCTGATTCAGGGGCCTAGTCCCCAACCGCTAGGCTTCCTCCAGGGAGCTGAGTAGGGCTAACTTAGTGAGTTATTTTGGTAAGCTGGGTTTAGTTGGGTGCAGTAGGGTTGAGCGGAGTATAGATTTAATTTGGATGTGTTAAATTAGAACCTTAGCCTTTAAATATTCTTTCAAAAAGATATTATGTATATAATATATATATATATATATATATATATATATATATATATATATATATATATATATATATATATATATATATATATATGGTGGATGCCTGTGTCACTCTAGTGAAAAATGTGTCACTCTTGCACAAGACAGCTAGTCTCCATCAGTACCAGACATTAAGCCAATGACAGAAAATGAGCTGCACCAAAAGAAATATTATATTCAAGTGCTACGACAGGTTTTAACACCTTCAGTACACACACACACACACACACACACACACACACACACACGCAGCAGAATCCTCTGTAGAGCAACAGAGCTACAGATCCATATCCCACAGAGCTGGCAGACAGAGTGTTATGGTTGGCACAGAGGGCAGTGCCCATTGGCAATCTGAATACAAGCATTAGTCAGAGATGGAGGAGGCACTTCCTGTGTGGATTTTCTGTCCCTCTGAGCAGAAGTCAGTGAGAAAACCGTTTTGGCACATGTTGATGACATTATTTTGCTGGGTTAACAAATGGCCTTTTGAATTGTCAATAAATGTCAGATTTGGTTGAAGCAGTTATCATGAGAGGAACGTAGTACGACAGGAAACGGAAGAACTGACCTTCTCCACATATGTATTCCTTCATTAAAGCCTTTTCAAGGTTATGCAGAAATGGGGCCGATTTTGCTTCATTAAATTTGAAATGTTAGATGATTGGTATGTGTTTCTCAGTGCTAGTCTAACAGCGTGACCTTTAAAACAAATGCAAAATTAAGATCTGATTTATAGATTTTTGCCAGTTTAGCACCTCAGGGATGAATGGGATTTTTGTCAATTTAGTCCAGCTTCACAACACGGGTGAAAAATGAAACATTTGTGGGTAGAGCAATTGCAAAGCCTCCGTGTCTTTTCCCCTTGAGGTGCCCAGCATGTATGGTATGTTTGACATTGTTTGATTTGCATGTGCACGTCTGAACTCTCCTCCAGGAAAATGACTTTTCTCTCCCTTTCCCTCCCTCCCATTTTGTAACCATTTGGTTTCTCCCAACTGTCTGTCTTCCCTGCTTGCCTCTTCCCCTGGACTGCCGCCTAACCTTGTGTTGGGGGATTTGATCACTCTCAGCTCGCTCCCTCTGAAACCCACCAAGAACGAAAAAGATAGAAGTCTGAAACAGATTTCTCGGTAAGCATGCATTGACACAAACACTCTTAAAATCGTAAAACCAAACAAACCAAACAAACCAAACCATTTACCCGCTCTGGAGAGGGTGTGATACACGCAGCATGCCGCAGTTTGTGCAGTCTGGCTGCGTGTGGTTGTGTGTTCTTTAAAGATGAGCTGAAATGAGACTGAACCTCCTCTATTGTATGACTGCGTGCCCTTTCACTGCCCAGAATATGATCAAAGATGGCTGATGCATCCATCATTCGCTATGTGATGTTCCCCGTTCATCGCAGCACTTTCATGGGTGACTTCAAAAAAATTCATCAGCAGTGAGATGTCCAAACACTCGTCATGGTTCAAAATGGGACAGGGGGGTTTGTAGGATGGTGGGAGGCATTCAGATGAAAACGTATATATTTCTTTTAGGTGACACCTTTCTTTCATGCATGGAAAATGATACACTAAAAAAAATAGACTTAACCACAAAAGCCCTCTTTCTGAAAGTGACTATTTGTCATTGGGAAAACATCACACAGCTCACAGTGAAATACAGCCTCTGCTTTTCGCCCATACACCGTGCTGCAGGGGGCAGCTATTGAAAGCGACCGGGGAGCACTGATGAGGGCGGTACCTTGCTCAGGTGTACCTCAGGGCAACCTACTGGTCTAGGATTTGAACCCATGACCTTCTGATCCTGGGGCCTAATCCCTAACCACTCCCCACCCCGATCCCTCCACTGCGCGCTGCTTTGATTAAATGAAAATACTAATTTGAAGACATACAAAGTACACAATTTTTACTTTTTAGTAAATACAGACTCAAACACAAACTTTCTGTTAAAAAATTCTCTACTAAAAGTAGTCTTTCAGCACAGAATAATGGAGAAATAGACTAAAATGAGCTTTTCCCCTTTGATCTGGGGATGGCGTTTACGCTTTCACTTCAGAAAAGATGCACAGCTCAGATATACCTTGAGAAAAGAAACTAAATAAATTGATTGTTCTTATCCAATGACAACAGATTAGGGCACTTCCAGGAATCCTATTTATTCAGATGTAATTTCAGTAAGAATCTGAGCACAGTCACTCACTTAATCCAAGAAGATTCGATTTCCAGCTCTAAAAAAAAGACATTATCATCTGAAATACACGAAACACATAAATATGAAATGAAATTAAACAGAGGCAGGACACAAAGCTGAAATCTGAGAGTCATCATTCACGCAAGCTCTAGAGCAAAGATCTCCTCTCCAGCTTCACTGCCTCATCCCACTTGATCTGACTAATCAGGAAATAAGCAAACTGGATCAGGTAGCTGGTGGCGGAGAGTAACCTGAGATGTAGGACCTAGAACCCAGCCCTGAAGACCCTCTGATCAGTTTTTCATTTTCTTTGACCCAACTGATCTGATCAACCTTATGGAGAAGGTAATAATTATGTTTAGAAGTACCCACGTGACCCTACTGATAAATGTATCGCCCAGGGATTATACATTTCCAATTGGTCAAAAAAGATCTGAGAAGTTCAGCTTTTAGATACTCATAAAATACCGTAACCCTAACCCTAAGAATTTTCAAATGTTTTTTTTGGACATTTCTACAAATTTCAACAAGAATCTGTAAGAGAGGATAAGGTTCAAATAAAAGCTCTAATAACTCTTTGTTAATAGATGTGATGTTAATGAAGCTTTTGGATGAATTCTATCCCATGTTCATGTTTTCCATCACTTCACTTTCATTCTGTTTCTCATTAGGGAATTCTGGAAGTACATGGCGAGCTACAAGTCGTTCTTCGGGGCTCTGCCGGAGATGCTGTGTGAGGGAGAGGTGGTGCGGGACGAGTTCACCTGCTGGAGCGGAGAAGATGTGGTTAAAAGGTGAGAAAGAAACGGAAAACCAGAGGATGGCTGATAAAAACAAGATGAGTTTGGAGCGAGGAATGCTGGAATGAATAATATAGATGGAGTGAAATATTGATGGACAGAGCAGGAGAAAGGAAGGAGACGAATGTTACAAATGCAGAAGGGAAGTAAGAACAGAAAGGTGCTTGGAACGTGGAGAGAGGTCTGGAACTGCTGTAGAGGTCAGTAAAGGGTGGCAGAGAAAAAGGAGGAATGAAGAGCGTATGCAGTGATGAGACACGGCAGGCCTTGTCGCCGGCTGAACACTGTTTGTTTGTCCTTCTGATTTTCTTTTCATATCTTATATAACGAATAAAGCTCAAACGAATAAAGCTGGAACTACATCTTGCATAAAAGGATTTGCTTTTTTTTTTCTCTCTTTTTTTTTTGTTGTTGTCATTTTGGCCTTGCAGCTGATTGGCTATGCTGCTTTAAAGTCTGTTCTGCAGGAAGCCGCCCTCCTTCTCAGTCTTTTTATGCCTTTTCAATCTTTTCTTTCAATAACTTTCAGTTATAAAGTCAAATACTGTCAAATAATACTCAATTACATAAATTACAGGAACAGCTCTTAAACCATCCAGACCTCTGAGATTGTTGAGCGTCAGCGCCAAAATTTGGTTTTCTTAGTTTTTTCTTTTTTTAACTGGTATGAAAGTAATATTGCAAAGTTCGCTTTTTATGACCCTGACAAATCCAAACGACTGCAAACTTTCACCAATCCCTTTGACAGGCAGTGCATGAGGGTGTGGAAGGGTGTTTCTTTTGCGTGCATCTGCTTGGGGGAGTTTGTTTTGTCTGCTTTTGCTTTTGGAAGGATGAGATGGATTGTTGCGCTCACTGGATTACAGACAGAATGAAGGAATGCAGCAAGGAATTGTGTCCATTATGAGAGAATTACCTCTGCGGCCTGGAGTCTCACTGGTAATCGCTTTATAATGACTTCTGTTGGCTCTCCGCTGGAGATGTTTAGCTTAAAGGTTTGATGTCTGGTTCTAATCTTTAGTTTTCTACATCACTGGGGTTTCTGAGCACTGTGGGAAATCGCAGAGCTTGGCTCTGAGTTTTGATGGTATGGCATTGGGTAAAGAACTTTTCAAGAAGCCTTTTTGGATTGAAAATGGCTTGTAGAGTGTAGATGTCCTCACGTTGCCTCTTCTTTAGTCCCTCTCTCTCTCTCTCTCTCTCTCTCTCTCTCTCTCTCTCTCTCTCTTTGTCTCTGGCGATGTATGTTTCACTGTGGTTGCATGTGGGCCTTCATCAGCCCATCTCTGTCATCAATCTCTTGCTCTCATTCTCTGCTTTTCTCTGGCCTCGCTTCTTAAAAATCACTCAGCAATTATGAAATTGCTTTCACCATCCCTCTTTATCTCTCTCCATCACACCATCCGCCATTGCTCACTCTTTTGAGCCCATTTCCATGGCAACCCCTGCAAAATTTGGCAAATAGTATCACCACTAATGCCACTGAATGTGGAGAGTCTTTTCATGCCTACTCTGCTTAAGGTGCATGAAAATATGATGTCACAGTGTTTACATGTGTTCTTGCACGTGAAGGCTTCGGAAAACGTTGTTTTGTGGTGAGTTTTACTGGGTGGTGGAACTGGCTTTGGGAACAATGGGTGGCATTACTCAAACATGCCAATCATGGAGACATGCAAATATATTTATAGTGTTTATAGAGCTAGATTAGATTCCCTTAACCCAACGCTGATGAACAGTTCCATGTTTTCTTCTTTAGTTTTTCACTAGAACTGCCAAGCCAGTGTAGCGAGTTATAGAAGTTAAAATAAAACAGGATATTAGAAAGATCATGCCCAAAGTATTGCACTGCAGACGCAAGACACGTTGGTACATAGACGTCCATGTCAGGTGGATTGGAGATGTTAAATTGACACCTAGAAGTGACACATCTGTCCAGGGTGTTTCTCTGCCTTTCACCCTGTGAGCACTGGGATGGTCTCCAGGATCCCCCATGAGCGGCTCAGAAACAGAAATAAGAACTGACAGTAAAGAATGAACTGAACAATCTATGTATATTTTTAAGGAAGTGAAAGTGACTATTTGTCATTGTGAGCACACAGTGCACAACTTCTGCATCTAAACTGCAAGCACCATGCAGCAGGGGCGCTTAGGCCCTAAACACTAGGCTTAAGATTCTTCATAATTTCAGCAGAACTGGAAAAAAGGAGTGGATGGAAAGGAGGGATCAGAGCAGGAAAAACAGCTTCTCTGGCCCACAGGTCACTAACCAAATTCGAGGCGCTGTATTTTCAAGATTTTTCTTCAAGAATGAATGGACCAATAAAGTAGTCCAAAATGTATAGGAAAAAAGCCCACCCATCCATCCATCCGTCCCTCCCTCCCTCTCTCCCAGTTGTTTATCTTGAGCAGGGTCGCAGGGGTTGCTGGGGTGGAAAAGTCCATTTGAAGGTCATTAATATTAATTGGCAGGAAAATAACAGCTTTAAACTGAGTCATTGTTGTGACTGGATGAGAACGGCCAAGAGCTGGAATAAATGATGTTCTGCATCTGTTGGGCTTTAAGGGAGGGTTGATAGTGTAAGGGCTCGACCTAAAAAAATACAATTAGGCCCCATGCCATTTCTGTTTGATAACTTTTACTTTACATGTTTCAGTCTCCTGGAATAAAGCAAGGAAATCCTGAATAACAACTTCTCATGGATGGATGGATGGATGGTTAGATCCATCAATCAGTCAATCCTAATTATTGATGATATTTAATTATTGCTTTATTTCCAACACATGACCACACGTTCCTCTGTGAGAGTGAAGGGTGTGGTCTTCCAGCTCTGTGCTCATTAAGACCGATTCAGCTGGATGTTTCCTTTCCGTTATGATTCAAGTGTGTGAGTATCTGAGTGTGTGTGTGTGTGTGTGTGTGTGTGTGTGTGTGTGTGTGTGAGTATCTGAGTGTGTGTGTGTGGTACTGGGGGAGGGGTAGAGGAATTGTTATCTATTTGGCTTGTTCCCAGAAGAAAATGGTTTGGTTCTGGGTGGTGTGAGGATCTGGTCTGATTATGTGGGCTCAAGCATGAGTGTTTGTTCAAACTGACACACACACCAACAGCACTTACACACGTTTGTTTTTATACAATGTGGAGACGCAATTTTATTAATTTTATTAACAGTTTGATGCAGTACAGTTTTTTTTAGATGGTTTTGCTCTTTCATTCTGAAATAATGACAACATGAAGATTACACATGAGGACAAACAAAAATGGACAAGCGGTGTGTAGAGCTGGCTGTGTGCTCGGGTGAGAGCGCCGTAATTATAATTACACAGGCTGCACACAGACAGGAACAAGACGAGGGGACACCTGAGCGGAGGAGCACAGAACAGAGGAAAGAGGAAAACAAATACCCAGAGAAAGAAAGAGAGAAAGAAAGAAAGAGACAAGTATTACATATTCTGTCTTCACCCCCTTTTCACCCTCTTTGTCCGTCTGTCTCTTTCTCTCATTATCTTTCTCTCTCACTCTGTCCTTCTCTCTCTCTCTATCTTTCTCTTTCTCTTTCTCTCTCTCGTTCCATCTGTGTGTGTCCTCTCTCTCTCTCTCTCTCTCTCTCCATCTGTGTGTGTGTCCTTCTCCCTCTCCCTCTCCCTCTCCATCTGTGTGTCCTTTTCCCTCTCTCGCTCTCTCTCTCTCTCCATCTCTGTGTGTTTCCTTCTCTCTCTCTCTCTCTCTCTCTCTCTCTCTCTGTGTGTCTCTCGGTTTCTCTTGCGCGCTCTCTCTCTCTCTCTCTCTCTCTCTCTCTCTCTCTCTCTCTCCACGTAGCTCTCTCCTCTCTCTCTCTCTCTCTCTCTCTCTCTCTCTCTCTCACTCTGTGGCTCTCTCTCTCTCTCTCTTTCTCTCTCTGTGGCTCTCTTGCTCTCTCTTCATAACTTATTACCGTGTATATTGTAGATTTGTATATGTATATATATATATATAGATAGTTAATTTATTATTTATTTATAGCTCCTCTCTTTCTCTCCTGTACTTGTTCCTTTTCTCCCTCTATATCTTTATATCTTTATATATATATTTTTTTTCTTCTCTTTCTATACACCTGTCTTTTTTTAAGAGCCCTGTAACGCCCAAATTTCCCATTCGTGGGATAATAAAAGATCACTCTACTCTACTCTACTCTACTCTACTCTACTCTACTCTTGCGCTCTCTCTCTCTCTGTCTCTCTCTCTCTCTCTCTCTGTCTCTCTCTCTCTCTCTCTCTCACTCTCTGTGTCTCTCTCTCTCTCTCTCTTGCGCTCTCTCTCTCTCTCTCTGTGGCTCTCTCGCTCTCTCTTGCGCTCTCTCTCTCTCTCTCTCTCTCTCTCTGCCCCCACCAGTTTGCCCGTTCCAGATGTGTGAATGGTAAACAAATGGTTCGTCATAAGCGGATAAACACGTGCAGCTTTCAGAAGCGGGTGCTGAAGGGTTCTGCCCGTATACGAGCACAGAATGCTTTTTGTGACACTGCATTAAGTCTAATCAATACTGCAGTTTATAGCACAGACATACATTCACAAACATCTGCTTTTCCAATGATTATTATTTTTTTAAGTTTGAAAAGCGTGACTCCACTTATTCACCGCAGCGAAGTGCTGAATGACAGAGTGTAATTGAGCATGACTGTGTCCACACCCTGGTTTCAAGAGCAATTTCTAAACTGTCCATTTAGCTGGGTGGATGGAGCATGAAATTGTGTGATTTTTGATAAAAGCTTCGCATTTCACCCAGAGCCGGGGCGCGACCGGCGATGCAGTTTTAGATATTGTTCTGTTATAAATGAGGCTGATTAGCCCCTTGATGACCATTCTGAAAATGGCTTTCCACCAACTGCAATGGGACAGACTGTTTTCATACGGTAATAACCTCTGAGGTTTGGTGACCTGCCATGTACACACATTTTCTGTGGGTTTGTTGACTTTTTGATTATGACCATTTGAATATTTTTATATATGAATCACAGCCCGTGAATGTGATTGGGAGATGAGGAAGGTATTTAACAAACTGTGTTTTTTGTAATTTGACTTTCGTTGTTTGGTATCCATGGAGCGACAAGGCGGTGCAGAGGGCTGTGGCCTCACAGTGAGAAGATCCTGGGTTTGATTCCCAGGCGGGGCGGCCCAGGTCCTTTCTGAGTGGAGTTTGCTGTCCCCCAGTGTCGGAGTGCATTTCCCTCAAACAATTCAAAGACAGACACATCAGGTGGATTGGAGATGCTGAATGGCCTCCTAGGTGTGTGTGTGTGTGTGTGTGTGTGTGTGTGTGTGTGTGTGTGTGTGTGTGTGTGTGCGTTTGTCTGTACTTCTGTCCTGCAGTGGACCAGTGACCTGTCCAGGGTGTTTCCCTGCCTTTTGGCCTGTGAGAGCTGGGATAGGCTCCAGAACCACCCAGGACCCAAATCAGGACAAGCAGCTCAGAAAAGGAGTGAGAGAGTGAGTGTTAGAAAACAATATCACCATGAAAAGTGCAAGTAGAACGACCAGGTTGGAAAAAGAACTTTTGGAAATCAGTCACAAGATCCTGGAGGTTTTTGGATGGAAGAGCTTGGAAAAAGAAAGATCCGGTTGTTGTTAAGGAATTCAACACAACAGGCTGTGGTTGAAACTTGGAACGTGTTGAAACCTTTGACAGTAAGTGAAAAATGTCCTCCTTTTCGCACCTCATCAGTTCATCTGTGTAACAGAGCTGAGATGGACTCTATTAGCTACACCACACTCAAGCAAAACGAATCGATCTACCAATCTATCAGATATAATCAGAATTAGCCATGCCGTGTTTTTGTTTCTGCAGTTCATATTATCACCAGTAGGGGGAAACTACTATCTAATTTTCAGATATTTTTCCCCTAAAAATCCTACACCATTAAAAAATAGATGGTGAAAGCAGGTTACCATTTTATCTTTTTTTTTCCAGAGAACCAGTTCTGTAAATGTATAAGTGCTAATCAATTATATAAACGCTTCTGTTCCCCTTTGACCCCCTAAATGAAAGTGACATCATTGTGAAACTGCTTTTCACCCATGCACAACATGCAGCACAGGGCAGCTATTTAAAGCTGCCCAGGGAACAGTGATGGGGATGGTACCTTGCAAAATGGTACCTCAGGGTAACCTACATAATAATATTTGCAGTGAAGTCTCTTATGAGGTCTCAGATCATTTGGGGGTCCCCAAGACCCCTCTGTGTTGAAAGTGAAAGTGACTATTTGTCATCATGCACATACAGCACTGTACACAGTGAACCACAGTGTAAAGCTTCTCTGCAGCCCAAACACATCATGCAGCTGTGGGCAGCCATGTCCAGCCCCTAGGGAGCAGTAATGGGGACAGTACCTTGCTCAAGGGTACCTCAGAACAACCTACTGGTCCAGGATTCGAATCCATAACACTCTGATTACAGGGCCTAGTGCCAAAACACTAGGCTACCGCTGCACCAGGGTTGCAGGCACTAGTCCTACCAAATGAAATCAGCAATTTTAAGGTGCAGTTGCAAACATCAAGTCTCGCACATTCACAGCTTTAATGGCCTTAATGGTCGTAGATGATGGAGAAGCTGCACAGGTGCCATAACCATTCATAAGCATTGATTAGAGGGTTTTAATGCTCCCAGCGTTGAGCGTTTCTCTATCATTCTCTCAAGAAAAAGGCTTTTTAACTTCTCTAAGAAAGGTGAAATCAATGGCA
This sequence comes from Hepsetus odoe, assembly GCA_017165825.1. Lineage (NCBI taxonomy): Eukaryota > Metazoa > Chordata > Actinopteri > Characiformes > Hepsetidae > Hepsetus > Hepsetus odoe. The sequence continues at coordinate 4,739,400 of CM029387.1, forward strand.
CATTTGATGAAATCGGTGTCACATTTGTCACAGCTGTCACAGCTGCAAGCGTTCTCAACCTTTTTCAATGAAGCTGAAACACTTTTATGAAAATAAAACACCTGTCTCATTTGCCTTTGATTGAAAGGTACTAATATATAGTACGACCAATGCAATAAAGAAAAAGTGACATATTATACACACTGTGACAAAAAGCACAAGCTGGGGCTACTACTCATGATAGCGTCGGGAGCAGAGGCCACCGTGGGCATTCAGGCTGTAAAACACGGTCAGTAAAGAAACGTTATGTCCAGATGAATCATTGCCTTTGGTACCAAAACACACTCATGTAGTTTTATGACTTGAGTTTCATATTTCGAGAAGTGCTCTGAAAGCAGATACTGCCAATGAATAGATGAGAATGTAACCCCCAATGCCATCCCCCACTATCTCCTTTGAAGTGCTCTGAAGTGAATGTGTGAACGTGTGCTCCCATGTGTGAGGATTGTGGCGTCCAGCTGTTGAACAACATGCGTTCACATATGTGTGACTCGTACGTGCACACATACAGTACATTAATTCTCTCTCTCTCTCTCTCTCTCAGCAAACAACAATGACTCAATCTTTCACTGCAGTTTCACTGTGCTTGAAGCACTGCTTAGTGTTTAGGAACTAGGCTCCAGAATCAGAAGGTCATGGGTTTGAGTCCCGTATCAGTAGCTTACCCTGAGATACCGTTTCCAGCACGTGGGTGGGTGCTTCGTGGGTGCTTCGTGGGTGCTGGATATGGCAGCTCACTGCTGCGCTGTGATTGATTGGGTTAAATGCCGAGGATGCAATTATAAAACGACTTCATAATGGGGAGCCGCATTTATGCTACGGTGCTATTAAATGCTACATACTGTCAATTAAAAAAAAATGTAATAAATATTTCTAAAACTCCATGCAAGTTGAGCAGTTGTAATTCAGTCAATTTTGAGAGTTAGGTTTGTTAGACTGTCTAAGTGCTGGGAGAGGAGATCTCCTTGCAAAAGGTGAGTCTTCAAGAATTTCTTGAAGCTAGAGAGACGCGGTTGCTCTGGTACTTCTTGGGAGCTCATCCAGGTACCAGAAATGAGAAAAGACTGGGCTGAGATTACCTTCTGTGAAGGGATGGCTTTGCCAGATGATGCTCCTAAGAAGAACATAATGAAGGAGAAGGGGTATAATCTGTATGATGGAGCTTAAAACACGGGGAGCAGATTCAGAAATCACTCTGTAGGCCAGGACTTTTAATTTAGTTGGACAGCCATGGGTAGTCAGTGGAGGTCAGAGTACTGGTCGGCTGATCCAACACATGATCCAACTGTTTAAAAAAAAAACAAACAAGTGCATTCAATCTCTTATCAAAATACGAGTGCACTGAATAGAGTTGGGGAAAGATTTGTGCAAAACCATAAAGACCTTGTGATTGAGGCCTTCCAATCCACAAGTAAGACTGATATGAGTGTGTGCAGCGTTTGCTACCGTGTGTTTGGAGGCAGTTCTCAGGCTGGGCGAAGGGATTCTCGATCTCTCTCTCCTTCTGTTTCCCACAAGCAGCTCATAGGAGGCCTTTGTTCCTGCCCCAGGCAGTTGGGGAGCCAGCCTGTATGGGATGGCCCAGAAAGAGCCCCCCACAATGGTGCATTCTTTAGCCCCGCAGCCCCTTAACCACACCTCTGGTTCAGCTGCACCACAGGCCAGGGGTGGCCTTCAGAAAGGCCCAATCTTTATTCACTCTTTTAACTCCTCTCTCTCTCTCTCTCTCTGTCTCTCACAGCTGGACTCAACTGAAAAGACTATATTAAGCCATGTTCCCAAAACATTTTAATCTGTTTCTAAAAAAAGATTTTTTTCAATCTGATTGGCTGAGCCATTGAACATACCTGACACATACACATGTGTGTGCACACCTCCTCACAACATCTGAGATCTGTATTAGTACCCCACCTTGCAGAAACATACTCAGGAGGTCATGGGTTCAAGACCCAGACCAGTAGTTTACCCAACATTTGCAGTAATGTGAAAAAAAAAAAATCCCTTTGAACTCCTTAATGTGGCTTTAGAAAAAGAGAACCAATAGGATTAAGTTCCACGTGTCTCTCTGACCAGTCATCACTCGGTATAAAGGCTCTTCATTTCACTGTCGTTCTCCTCTTTGACTCTCTTCTTTTCTTCTCTATGTTTTTCTGTCTCTCTCTTTCTTTCTCTTTCTCTCATGCTCGTTTTCATGCTTTGTCTCTTTCTCGTTCACTCTCTAACTGTCGTCCCCTGTTTCTCTCTATTTCCATCCATTTTTCTCTCTCACTCTCTTCCCTTTCTTCTCTCTCTTTTACTATCACCTTTTCCCTCTCTAAATCTTTCTTCTCTGCTCTGGAACATTTCTTCTTTTATTCTCTACTTTAAATTCTCTCTCTCTCTCTCTCTCTCTCGCGCTCTCGCTCTCGCTCTCTCTCTCTCTCTCTCTCTCTCTCTCTCTCTCTCTCTCTTTTCACCAGTCGACTTTTGCAGTCAATCAGATGGAGTTTGTGAAGGGAGTCTGATCATCAGTATATTTTGTATTAAACTTTGGCGGTCCACACCCACACAGCACATCTGGATGAACTGACCATACAGCTACAGCGTGTGGAGAAAAGAACAAAACACGAAAGCTTTTGGCTTCTTCTCATCGCCTCCAGCTTTCTGGCAAAACACCTTCCTCCTTTTTCACGGCCCTTCTTCGCTTTTCGCTGTGTACGGCTTATTCTGAAAGTGTGCCCACTTTCCCAGGATCCATATCTTCTCCTGCAGGGTAACCAGGACTCCCCCAAACTCTCTCACACACACACACACACTCACACTTTTCACAGCAGTGCTGTTTCATATATTTCCACACCCACTCTGAAGCATCTTCACAGAAATAAGCAGACCGTGTGTGTGCGTATGTGTGTGTGTGTGTGTGTGTGTGTGTGTGTGTTTCCTAGGCTCACTGGATTCCCTTTGTAACAACAGGATGCTCTCTATGAATGATAGCCACAGGCAGAGAGAATGGAATGCAGTGTAATGTGTGTGTGTGTGTGTGTGTGTGTGTGTGTGTGTGTGTGGGTGGGTGGGTGTGGGTGTGGGCGTGGGATTCAGCTTCTCTGTGAAAGGTTATGCAGCGCATGGCCTGGGAGCAATCCTTAATACCTCATATCGTGGTGATCAGGCGACCATAACGGTGAACTTTTGCTGTGGGTGGGGACAGACTGAGTAAAAGGAGAAACAGAGAGGAACGACCAGCCTGTGCTGGACACTGTCCCCCTGGACCAGAACTGGGCACCTCTGCTCTTTAATTTGCAGTACATTTTTTATTTAACTAATGCTGCCTTCAGATGGTGTTTGAATCACTGTAGATATGAGTTTTACATGAATTCGCTTGTTATTTACACTTGGAAAATGAAAGAGAATTCTGATTTGAGCTCATGAATTGCAGTGACCTCCAATCTTCCTCTTCAGAGAAGAGAACAGGTTCAGTAATGGAGGGCACTCCTGGGCAGCTGCTGCTCAGTGCTGCTCATCTACACCATTTTAATCTGTGATCTTTGGTACTTAACACTATTTTAACAATACGCAGCGAAGACTGAAGCGTTACTGAATGTATCTTGTTACAAGGGACCATCAGCAAATTTTCATTTTGGCAACAAACAATTGGATGTCCTTGTAATTCCAAGTTCACAACTATGATCTTCCAACCAGCACATGGAAGCACCATAATACACAGTTGTGAAAGCAAGGAATTAGGCCTTGTTCCAATTTACCCCTTGCCCCTTCCACTTAGCCCTTCCCATCAATCATCAGTACATTCATGTAGGACAGGGTGTCTAGTTGGGATAGAGGGGGAGGGTGAAGTGTTAAGACTGAATTTCTCGACAAACGGAGGTTTTTCAGAGACACACTCCCAACTGGGTGTTTTCCTGGAATGCCTTGTGAATTACCAGTAACATGGCTGCTCCAGTGACCAACTAAACTCACAAGCATATTTTATATTTTACAACATATATTTTCTCAGTTTTAAAGATATAATTATTGTAAAAATATGAAACCTCCCGGATTTACACGCTTTGTAATTCGACAGTGTCTCAATTCAAAGATAGTTTAGACCATATTGTTTTAGCTGATTTGTGCAGGACAATAATTTGTGCTATAAATGTAAACAATACATTTCATTTTTAAAATTAATAAATTCAAGCAGCAGTGGAACCGCTAATCGGCTTCCAGCAGTGATAATCATGGTGTAATCCCATCTCACAGGGAAAAGAAATGGGATTGGACCTTGATGTGAAGACTGGACAGCCTGGGACCCCTTAGGCTGGCCTTAGACTGTACCACTTGGATTGCTTGAAACCCACTGGAAACCAAACTGCATTTGAATCCATGATGTATGTTGCCTTGCAAATCATTTGAAACTTAACTCCAGGTGTTGTGTCTTCACTTCTTGAAAGAAACGTCATGAAATATTCAGTCAAAACACTGATAATGTCACATGATTACATCAGATTACAGCTAATTTTGCAAACTATCCCAGGATGCCTGCAGCAGTTTGGCTTTGCCCATTAATGATGAGGTTTTAGGAAGTGTTTCCACCTGGACTGCTTATTTATTTATTTATTTATTATCAGAAAAGAGGTCAAATACAAATGTCTTAGAAATGGCTGTAACGAGAAAGGCTTGTTGAGATTCACTAAAACAACGAGTGTCTGTTAGAGTGATGTTCATAAGAGGACCTCTGGGGGAAAAAACGTCATGAAATATTACAAAAACTTGAAAGAGAAGAGTTCGAGAGGAGGCCACACTTCAGAAGAAATCCTCCTGCATCATGAACACAGAGATAGATGCACCGGAACCTCCCATTCCACATGCTGATCCATTTGACCAGGGTGTTCAGTTTAGACTTGCTTTGCAGTGATACCTCGATCACTGATTTGTTCTCCAATTTGTTCTGCACTTTTTTGGGACTCGTTTGTTCTGCAGGGTGCTACTAGAGAATAAGCAAAACACGTCCTCTTATGTAAGTTTCTGATTTTGATTATGTGAGCCGTTCCAATGAACACTGGGAACAGCTTCTAGAGCTTTTTCTTCCTCATCTTATTAGTGAAATTGCTGCTTAAAGTGCCACAGTAGACTTGAAATAATTGCTTTCAGTGACATGGAGGACCACTAACACATCGGTGTTTCATTAGCTCCATGTCTGTGTGTCAGTGTCTGGCCTGAGTTTTGGACTCAGACTTTAGTCGTGTTTCTCATGTCATTTTAAAGAAAAAAAAATATGGAAAGTTTTATATACAGAAACATGACTCATTGAGAGCACATTTCACTTTAAGGACATCGCAGATTTTTGACTTGAGGAGAACCAGAGGAAGCGTGTGTTAGTTCATGGGTGTATCTGTGTGCGCTTATTGAGTTCTGATAGTCCTGGTGTTTGGTGTTGGAGGAGTTCTGCAGAAGGTGATTTATTGATGGATCTGTATTTTTTAAACTAGAGGCCTATCTTTGCATCTGCATTGTGCTTTATTTTTAGAAAAGGATTGATCAGGCTTCACAGAACATTGGTGAAAAGTTAACTTCTTCATGTTGAAGATTTTGCACAACAAACAAACTACATACTGGAGTCCAACCCAGCTCACGCAAAGGACAGGGGACACACCCTGGACAGGTCGCCAGCCCATCGCAGAGCCACAAACATGACATATAATTATAGAAGCCAATATTATAGAAAGCAAACAAGCTTTTGCAACAACCCAAAAGTAAAAGTTAATCAATCGATCAATGTTTTACATGGATTTTTAAACTCAAGGTCGAACTCAGCTTAACTGTCAGTTGCACTGGATTACTAAACAAGCGAAAAAATCTTTGATCTGTGGGTCACACTTTAGGCCTACCTAAACAGTGTGACCTTAAACATACACTCAAAAGGAATATTAACCCAACAGCAACCTCTTGAATAAGACTTTTGAAGTTTCTCGTTGGCCTGAATTAGGTATTCTAATATTCTATGCGTGATTATTATTTCATTAATACTCTTTTTAAAAATGGCCATAACAGTGTGCTGGAGTATATTAACCTTGCTTTTCATTCTCTGTGCTTTCCCTTGGCACTCATTAGCAATACTGAAGTCAAAACCAATCAAAGCCCAGCTGTAACAGACCTGTGGTTCTGCAGGAGATGTGGCCTGATCCAGCCTTGGCTCTCCAAGTCCAGCTCAAGCATGATGTTGCAGGGCAGGATTATAAAGGCCTTTCAATCCTTCTCCTTTAAGCCCCCTTCCATTCTCTTAGGTCATCAGCCCTTCGTAAGCCAAGGGATAAATCATGCTGCATTATATCACTTAACACAGCGCCTGGCTAAGAGACAGAAACATCCAAATGTTTAGCTGGAGATACATATAGGACTCCGTGCAGCCATGAATCCAACATGTGGGGAGGCGGATGGAGAAATGTACACAAACAGAGGCAGTACGACTCCCAGAACCACCAAACAATTGCTCGGGAGAGGGAATAAATAAACTTCGGAGAGAAAGGCCGAGATGATTTGGAGACAGAGATGATATGAGAGAGAGAAAGGGGGGTTCAGAATGTATAAGCTGGATCTGTTTTCTGAAGAGCTCCCTCTGGGAAGATCAGAGAGACAGAAACTGGCTCGGAGTAGGGAGCCTCTGTGTGATAGAGCATCTTAGGACCAGTTCCAGTACGTAGGCTTGCTTCCTTTCCTGGGGTCACTGGCTTTATTAGTCCTGATCTTTCAATGCCCCTTCACACTGAACGACCTTCCACATTTTTCATTTGATGCCATGACCTGGAATCACATCTGAGCTTTGTGGTGTTGTCAGTTTGGCTGGTGGTCCTCCAGTCTCCCTTGTTAACATGAAAGGAATTGGCCAAAAATAATTTACTTCCCATGACTTTGGACCAATCAGCCAGGATATGGTGTTTGCAACTTTTGCAACAGCTAATGTAGCCAACATGTCCGGCTTGGAAACTGCATGACTAACCTATCTTGACTAACCTACCCATATTGTATGTGAAGGCTTAGGTGACAACTGGTCTCTGCCCTGAGGAGGACTGCTGACCTGTACAGGGTGTTTCATATACTTTTGCCTAAGGACAGCTGGGATTTGGTCCAGCATCCCTTAGATGTAACGATCAATGGATGGTCAAAGAAGAAACAATTTGGAGAAGTCAGTGGGTTGCATGGCTGCCTGTTATTGCAAACAAACAATATTTCTTATATTTAATGTATCCTTGAGGAACAGTTCTCCAGGCTTCCTGAAGGACCAAGTTTTTGTCTCTCATTTTCAGTGCAGTCTCTGTACCTGAGCAGTTTTTGTTTGTTAAGCAACGCAGTGACCCATGAATCATTCAAAGAAGGCTTACTTAAGACATGAAGCAGTGAAAAAACAGGTGCAGATGATTCCAGATGATCCAGCTGGTGTTTCATGGTTGGAACCCCTGTATCAAGCAGCCTGTATGAGAAAAACACTTATTCCTGTTTCTTTGATTTCATCTACTCAATATGTCAAAGAAAATGCAATTTGGCAGGTATAAGATAAGATTTCTTTGCACCATTGAGGTGATTCCTGATCAGAACGTAAAGAAATGAGGAGTTGCTAACAGATTTTGCTCAGTGCTTTCTATGATGGGACGCTGTATTTAAGTGAAGAAGTGATATTTTAGTCCCGTGTTTATTCATAGAGGAGATACAGTGGAAGAGAGGACTGGAAAAAGAACCAAATAAGAAAAAGAGTTTGGAGTGATGACAGTGAGTGATCAGAATTTATTAGCGGGCCAAAGAGTTTGATTTCATTTTCCGAGCATCACCCCCCAACCCAAACCACTCACACTCCCATGCTGTGTATCAGGTGCTTGTCTGGTCTTGCTGGTGTGAGTCATCCTGCAGCTTTCACTGCTCCAGTCTCACACACTGCTCTCAGTATCTCAACCTGACTCACCCACACACTCAGGGGAATGAAGGAGACAGTAAAACATCAAACTGTCAGCGTATCCTGACTGTCCAGTGATATCCTCACCCCTGCGACCTCAGCTTCAGGGACCACAGAGAAGGTGTTGCATGTCTTGTGTTAGACGGGCTACTTAACGATGGCAGACTAGACGTGACCTTCCGGTAATGCCATGCATTTTACGGTGAGCAGTGTCACATTCCTGCAGATACACATTCATGCACACACACACATACAGTAATTCCAAGACTCTGCATCTTTCTCCTTAAGCATGTTGCTTTCCCCCTCCTTCAATCTTCAGTTTAGAAGTGTTATATTTCAAATTTTTTATTGCATTAAATACCAAAACAACCAATAATGGGGTTTAATAAATGAGGCAAATATGATCACTCTTTTTGGAAATTTTGCACCATGAATACACACATTCTTTTCATTTTTTTCCCATTTTTTTCTAATTCTGTTCATATTCAAATCCACCTGCTAACAACAAGTACCCCAGTTAAATTATACTGCCAATGCTAGCTCATGCTAGTTCCTTGATTATGACACATCTGCTGATAAGACGTCACTGGACGGCTCAACACGCTCAGAGGAGAACACTAATGACCAAGACAATTAGATCAACTAATAGAAACCCCTGCTGGCTACAATTACTCTGAGTAATGGGGGACTGGATGGGCCAAATGTGGCCCCACTCCAGCCAAGCCGCAGTGCCTGACACACTCACACCAGCCCAACACACAAATCTGCCACTACCATGTTTTATCGCTGCTGACTCTGTGGTCCAATTTCACATTTGGTCAGGGGTCCTTTTCTTATGGATTGGTTAGAGCAGGGGTCACCAGTTCCATCACAAGGCTGCAGGTTTTCAATCTTACCCCCCCACACCTCATGACTGATCAATCATATAAGCACAATCTGAAACAAGTGCAATCAGGAGTGCTTCTGCTTGATTGATAAGAAAACCTGCAGCTCTAAGTCAAGTCACTTTTATTTCTTTAATGCTTTTTACAACTGTTGTCCCAAAGCAACTTTAGGGCAAAGAAACCTTGGGAGGAACCAAAACTCAGGCCAATCCTTTGTTTACTCCTGATAATCAAGAAAGGAAAAGTGACAATATTATAACTTAAATTGATTTAAGCAAGTTACACACACTGTGCAGCAGTGGGTAGCTATACCCACCACCCGGTGATCAGTGATGGGGGCGGTACCTTACTCAAACATACCTCAGGGTAACCTACTGGTCTGGGATTCAAGCCTGGTCTTCCATTCTTTGAGCTTAGTCCCTAACATTACGCCTGCACAGAGAGACTCTGCCTTGGTTTTATTTCATTAAAAACCAATGAAAGCTGTTGATTTGTGTTTTTTGTTGGGGGAATGTATTGGTAGGTACGTCATTCTGTTCTGAAACAACCATCACAGAGAAGTCAGTACAGTGTTCAGTATTTATTCCCCCTTCGTGACCTGCAGAGACGTTTGGTGAATATGTATTCCTCCTGTCAGAGACAAGAATGTGGAGGAGGGAGTGACGTTATGAAGCGATGGGAGAGTCAAGGGGAATGTTCATCTGAATTAGAATCAGCTTCCAGTGCGGTGGCTACTGCACCGAGAATCTCCTGCGACAATCGACTCCTTCAGTTTCCATGATCTCAGTGACTTCTCTCCCTGAGCATTGATAGCAGATGAGGTAACAGATTACATTTGGCAAACGCGATGGTCATAAAACTAGGATTCATAAAGCCCCTTTGCCTGTGGGGAAACTTTTGTGACTCCCATGCACCTTGATTACTTGTTAAAATGATAAAGCAGAACAAATGCAGACACAGATGATCGCTCTGGTGACTAGTTGTCCTTTTCCACACTTAACCAGCCAGCTGAAAAGCATTTTGGCAGCATTTTTATCTTCTTTGCAAGCTGTTATTGCTGCTCCTTTTCATCTATATCTATACTACAGTCCAGCACTTTAGACCATGACCTCTCTCTCGCTCTCATGCACTCATTTTCATAGCCACTTGTCCTAATTAGGGTCGCAGGGGGTGCTGGAGCACACCCTGGACAGGTCACCATCCCATCACAGGCCAAGACCCGGATTTAAGATAAATAAATCAATCAATCAATCAATCAATCAACACATTGCTTTTCTATATGTTATTGCAATGAAATTTTAGAAATGCTTAAAAAAAGGAAATGTGGTTTGAGAGGTTTCATCTGGTCTATCTTAGGTTCACTAATGTTCACTTTGTGAAGTGAAAGTGACAATTTGTCACTGTGAACACAACATGGCACACAGTGAACCAGAATGAAATGCATTCTCTGGATTTAAACCCATACACCATCAGTGCAGCAGGGGGCGATGGTATCCCGTGTCCAGGGAGCAGTTATGGGGACGGTACATTGCTCAAGGGTGTCTCAGAGTAACCAACTGGATTCTCAGATCTTAGTTCTTAGCCACTAGGCCACTCAGTGCTGAATACTGTTTACTAATGTCAGAACTCAAGCTGATGCCAGAAAATCATTATTTTGTGGTATTATCAATAAAAAGATATGGACCAAACAACACGAACCCCACAGTGTTCAGGACTAGGAGCAGGTCTTACAGATGGAAGTAAATTTTCCACATCTAGGGGCAACTGAAGGATTCATGTCTGGTGACATTCAGGGGAAGAGCGCAGCACAGAATGTGTTGTTCCTGCAGTGAAATGTGGAGGTGTATTGGTGACAGTCTGGGGGTGTTTTCAAAAAGACAGATCTGGAGATTCAGTTGAAATGAAACGGATCATGAATAAAATAAAATGATCACTCAAAAGTTTCCGAAACAATGCAGCGAATCTGTGCTGCTGTGATCAAGGGGTGGTTATTTTGATTCAACAGATGTTGTGGCCAAACCTCTAGCATGTAGTGTATAAATCAAAGTTTTATCTATTAGTCTATGTTTCTTTATCTGACTTTTAAACAGGTTGTGTGCATTAACCTTACAAATGTAATGGGTAAATCCTGACCAATGTACTGACTCACTTCTCCTGCCCTAAAGTGCTGCAAGTTCACAGAAGAGCACTTTTATTTTAATGTGAAAAAGATGCCAGTATGTAAAACATTGAGTTTCATTAAAAAAAAAAATGTAAAAAAAACAGGAATCTGCCATTTTATGTGCCTTTTTCACTATTTTTGGTTCGAGTGTCAGACATTATCTAAAGGGCTTTGTGAGAATCTGCTTCTTGTTCATGTGTGTTATCCAGAAGGCATCGCTTGAGCCACACGTACCAAAACCCTTTTATCCCGCCTCCAGCCAGTCTGTGTGTAATTAAAACATATTTACTGAAGTTTTCCCACACACTCGGCGTTACACAACGTTCAACTGTAATGACCTTCAGTGAAAAGTTTAAGATCATCATCTGTTTGGGGTGTAAAGAAAACAGATCTCCAGGCTAATCAGGCTATTGAGTGAGTGGTTTCCCAAGAACATCTGACCATCTGAATAAGCAACCTGACCTTTTTTAGAACATCTTTCAACACCCAATACACTGTTATATAGAAGCACCTTCTACTTCTTTTGGCTGCTTCCGTTTAGGGATCTCCACAGCGGCTCATCATTCCCCATTTCTTCTGCTCCTCCTCATCTTCCTCTTTTACATGACCTCCTGCATGTCCTCTCACCACATCCATAAACCTCCTCTTTGTCCTTCCTCTCCATCACTTGCCTGGCCTCAACATACTCTCCAGATATAATCCTCGTCTCTCCTCTGCACAATTCAAACCTACCAATCTTGCTTCTCTGATTTTGTCTCCTGCACTTAATTAATAGCAACTTGTACTTTCAACCACTGGCCATTTTTTATAAAGTGCACTTTTCATTTAATGACTGCAAATCAGAGACCTCATCATCATTAAAGTGAAAGTGATTATACTTGTCATTACGAAACACAGCACAGCGTGAGACAACGAAATTCACTCACTGCATTTAACCCGGGGAGCAGTGACAGGGACGGTAGCTTGCTCAAGGGTACCTCAGGGCAACCTACTGGTAAGGGATTCAAACCCACAACTTTTTGATCCAATCATTAGGCCACCGCTGTCCCCTGGGAGAAGAAAACACTGTTCAAAAGTCCACATCAGTCCTGTGACAGAAACTGGCCATTATTTAACATTAAATTAACATTAGACAATAAAACAAAATAGATGGATCAACTGCACTGCCTGAATGACACCAGTTCCTCTTAAGAGTGATTACTAATCTAGCCTCTTTTCACAAAATGATCTTTCACTGAGCGAATAATTCCAACTATTCCAGGGGCGTCTGACTGGTTACATTTTTTAGTGTGGCAACTTCTATAGCGTAACACTTTCATGTCTGACCCCGACCCAGCAATTGGTCCAAATATTCCGTGTGAAAGGGGTTATTGTGGTGACTGAATGCTGTCTGAGGGGCAAATTCAATACATCCATTTGGCCAATGTATGGCCAACTTTGTGTCGCTGAGTCGTTGGTGGAAGTTTGGGAAAAGCCTGAAGACTAGAATGTGACAAAGCTAAACATGGAGTCTGATTTTAGCAGAATTTTTGATACAATTTGTGTTGAATTGAATCAGTGAGAGTCCATTACTCACTAGTGAGTATTTTTCCATTCCAGGAGCCCTTATGGAATCAGAATTTTATGTCAGGATATGCAGTCATGTGCAAAGGTTTGGACACTACTGATCAGATGACATGATGATAATATTCAAATAAATAAATACATCAATAATAATAATAATAATAATAATAATAATAATAATAATAACTACAACAAAAAGAATACTATAAATAGCAGCAACAACAACAACAACAATAATAATAATACGTTTTTAGTATTATTATTTTTGTTCTCATTATTATTATTGGAGTGTAAAAAAGCTCTGCAGGATGTTGCCGTTTTCAGCTTTTTTTTTTTTTTACGTAAATAAATACAGAAATCCTTTTTAAGTAAGTAAGTAAGTAAGGTTCAGGTCTGTATTTTGACCTTATTCAGTTTGTTTATTTACAATTTACTCAATTTACAAGAGCATTCAGGGAAAAAACAAACCTCCATGATTATTTTAAGAGAAACTTCAAATTTACCTCATAATAACCCATAACAAAATGTATTATTTATTATATTGATTATTACTTATTAAAATATTTTCCCTTTGCACTTAAACACAATTGGCCAATCAGATTTTTCAATGATTAAAAATGAACAGAAGGAGGAACCTTTGCTCTGGTGCTGCCAGCGTAGGGCTGAATATCTTTCAGTGCTATTTATGGCTCTGCATTCATTACTTCCAGTTGGCCCTCGGTGGTGTCATGCCAGATTTCGCCCCCGGTAAATGTGTCACCTGTTAACGAAATGACCCAGTGCAGCCATATGTTAGTGCAGCGTGCCAGACTGCCATTGTGTGGGGCTGCAGAATGAGGGATCAGGAAGAGAATGGACTGTTTTCACTGCTCTAATCTAGACGTTTACACCTAACACCACAAATACATAACAGCAGCTCAACTGCAAAGGAAATAACTTTTCAGCCACAGGAAGAGGGTTTGTCTGTGTGTGTGTGTGCGTGGGTGTTTGTGTGTGTGCGTGTGCGTGTGTGTGTGTGTGTGTGTGTGTGTGTGTGTGCACTACACCGTGTTCAGTAAATAAAGTAGAATACAATACAGTACAACGCAATACAAAAGAGCATTATTACCACACAATCGAATCAAACAGAATAGACTTTTTGTATCAAAACCCCAGTTTATAACTGAACACAATAAAATAGTACAGAATATAACAGAATACAGTATTCTAGATTTGTATAGTATGTCTTCATAGTTTAGATTAGTGTAATATAGATCAGTATAGATTATAGTAATGTAGATTAGTTTAGTATACATTACAGTAGTTTAGATTAGTATTGTATAGATTATAGTAGTGTAGATTAGTTTAGATTATAGCAATGTAGATTAGTATAGTATAGATTACAGTGGTTTATATTTGTATAGTATATATTATAGTAGTGTAGATTATTGTAGTATAGATTACAGTAGTGTAGATTAGTGTAGTATAGATTACAGCAGTGTAGATTAGTGTAGTATAGATTACAGCAGTGTAAATTAGTTCAGTTTAGACTACAGCGGTGTAGATTAGTACAACATATAGTAGTTTATATTAGTATAGTATAGATTATAGTAGTGTAGATTATTACAACATATAGTAGTGTAGATTAGTATAGTATAGATTATAGTAGTGCAGATTAGTATAGTAAAGTTTATAGTAGTGTATATTAGTATTGTTTATAGTAGTGTAGATTAGTATCGTATAGATTATAGTAGTGCAGATTAGTATAGTATAGATTATAGTAGTGCAGATTAGTATAGTATAAAGTAGTGTTGATTGGTATAGTATATATTATAGTAGTGTTGATTAGTATAGTATAGATTATAGTAGTGTTGATTAGTATAGTACAGATTATAGTAGTGTTGATTAGTATAGTATAGATTATAGTAGTGTAGATTAGTATAGTATAGATTAAAGTAGTGTTGATTAGTACAGTATAGATTATAGTAGTGCAGATTAGTATAGTATAAATTAAAGTAGTGTTGATTAGTATAGTACAGATTATAGTAGTATAGATTAGTATAGTAGAGATTATAGTAGTGTTGATTAGTATAGTATAGATTATAGTAGTGTAGATTAGTATAGTAGAGATTATATTAGTGTAGATTAGTATAGTATAGATTAAAGTAGTGTTGATTAGTATAGTATAGATTATATTAGTGTTGATTAGTATAGTATAGATTATAGTAGTGTAGATTAGTATAGTATAGATTATAGTAGTGTAGATTAGTATAGTATTGATTAAAGTAGTGTTGATTAGTATAGTATAGTTTATAGTAGTGTAGATTAGTATAGTATAGATTATAGTAGTGCAGATTAGTATAGTATAGATTATAGTAGTGCAGATTAGTATAGTATAAAGTAGTGTTGATTGGTATAGTATATATTATAGTAGTGTTGATTAGTATAGTATAGATTATAGTAGTGTTGATTAGTATAGTATAGATTATAGTAGTGTAGATTAGTATAGTATTGATTAAAGTAGTGTTGATTAGTATAGTATAGTTTATAGTAGTGTAGATTAGTATAGTATAGTTTATAGTAGTGTAGATTAGTATAGTATAGATTATTGTAGTGTTGATTAGTATAGTACAGATTATAGTACTATATCCACCTCTGTGTGTGTGTGAGCTTGTGTGTTCTCGTGTATTTTGTCTGTGCAGTAGACCTCTTCTCACACAGCAGCTGAGAGGCCTAACCCCCTGACCCCGTCACTCAGCACACTCATCCCTCAGCCCGTGTGTGTGTGTGTGTGTGTGTGTGTGTGTGTGTGTGTGTGCATGTGTGGGTGGGTTGAAACGATGGGGAAAGTTTATCTTTATGAAGGGATACATGTTGTTTCTTTTAGAAACTGCCAGGCATGGCATGCCAGAGAGTTTGAGTGTGTGTGTGTGTGTGTGTGTTTGCACGCGCGGAAGTCACTCCAGCAGAGCTTGCTCTCAGCACACACATTCTTGTGCTTAGTCTCTATGAGGGGGAAGCACACTGTCACTCTGTGTGTCTGAAATGTGTTTAACTCTATGTGGAAGTCATAGATTTAGTGTGACCCGTTCAGGCTGCTTCGCTCTGTTTGCCCTGGAATGTGCTCACGCTGCTGTGACGCTGTCTGACGACTCGGCGATCAGTGACTGAATAAGTGTTAATGTTGGAACACCCCCAATCAGATCCCTTTTGTCTTTTTTTTGAGGAAATCTGTTCATTAAAAATGGCTTTTCCTGCAAATTTATTGTGCAAATTATTATGATTTGCTGGATTTGACATATTGGAAAAAAAGAAAAACATAAATAACATTGATAAAATATCAAATGTGGCATAACACTTGCTAAGGCGTATTCGTTTCATTTTTTATTTATATTTTAATGCATTTTTATTTATTATTTTAGTTTAGTTTGTTTTCTAACATGGTAAATGTATTATTCTAATTTAAAAATACTTCATGTCATTTTTTGCCCCAGCTTTGCTTATAGAGGCGATCAAAACAGTGGCGGCTGCTTCCCCTCTAATATTCCCCCATAGCTGTGCAAAAGTGAACAAGCTGAAGATTTATTGTAGTTACTTTATAGAAAATAGACCAAACAAACAGAACAGCAGATGGAAAAGTGTGTTTATTTAAAAGAAAATGTACAAATGAATGCAAGGCCTCAGATGGAAAAAGGGTTTCTGTAACCAGAGATAAGACGAGAAACACCTGAGAAGGAGGGAGTCCAGACTAAACACAGGTGCAAACATTTGCAGCAAGATGGGACACAGTCAAGGAGCCGCGATGGAAAACATGATGAAAATGATTTTGCAATGTATTTACTCCACTGAGCAAAATGAAAAAGTTTCTTTTGAAGTAGAACACCTTTGGTTCCATCAGCGGAGCTTCTTTTAAAGAACCAATTTTAGAAATGAAATACAGCGAGTGTGAAGGTGAAGGTACTTTTAAAGTCAGTCTAGAACCAAGAAAGGTAAAATAATATATATATTTTAAATAAATGACTCAATCCATGTAAGAAAAAAACCAACACTGCCCCCTTCTGGTGTAAGAGAAAAGAGTTTGTCCCCACTTGGTTGCAGTAACGCTCCCCAATCCTCTGGGAAGGCTTTGCTCCAGATGTTGGAACATTGCTGTGAGGATCTGATTGCATTCAGCCTTAATGAGGCCAGGATAAATGAAGGCTAGAAATAGAAGAGGGCAGCTGTGGTCTAGCTTTTAGGGACTAGGCCGCAGGATCGGAAGCTTGTGGGTTCAAATCCCAGACTAGTAGGTTGCCTTCAGGTAACCTTGAGCAAGGTATCGTCCCCATCACTGCTCCCCGGGCGCTTTCATTAGCTACCACGTGCTGCAAGTGTGTGTATGGGCTCAATGCAGAGGCTGCATTTCGTTGGGGTTCACTGAGTGTTGTGCTGTGTATTCACAATGACAAGTTGAAAAAAAAGAAAGAAAAAAAAAAGAACCAGATTCAGGAGAACGTGAAACAATTAGGAACTCAATGTGAGTAGAAAGGGTGCAATCGAGTACAAGTAGATCACTATAAAAGTTCTCCAGAACACTTATTATTGCTTATGTTTCATTGGACACTGAAGAGCACACAGTTACATTGCCCTGCATCAGCGGTTCCCTTGTTGCTATGGTATCGCTGGTGGTTGCTAGATGGTTGCTTAGGCTACATACCTTTTTTTAAAGAATTTTTTCTGATGTTCCAGATGGTTACTATGTTTTTGGTGGTTTTGCCAAAGCGTTGCCGTGGCATCTCTGAGGTTCGTGAGGATGAAACATTTCTAGATGGTTGCTAGGAGTGTTGCTAGGTGGAAGAAATGGTATCGTTATCGCTGACAGGATGTTTTTATGAGACTAAAACCAGTGTTTGAGTGACAGGAGTGTTTTGTTTGTCAACCCTGGAGAAAGTGGGTCAATTTATTTTGCATTAATTGTTCATAGGAGCGCTATTCTAGACCATTGCTGGCGACACGATGCTGATATCAGTGGAAGGCCCAGAGTTTTGCCCACTAGTCATTTCTTTTTTGGTTATTTGTCATTATGACCACACAGC
>CM029387.1:4762018-4767018 GCA_017165825.1 Hepsetus odoe
TGCGTAGCGAACTGCCCCTTATACCTTAATATAATTCAAGACTATTAAACCCTTCTTCAACTCCAGTTAAAAACAATCTACTGAAAAAAATGAACATTAACTTCTCCCGTCGTGAACATCACACTCTTCATCTTTTTCTTTTTCTGTAAAATGAATTTTTCACATTCAGTACTAGTTTTTACAGGTTCAGATATATGGGCCCAGTCTGGACCTGTATCATTTGAGAGGTCATGTGAGACCTCCCCCAGTCAGTGCTCGGGACCCCCGCTGGACCACCAGTGTGCAGGTATTGCTTGGGAAGTGGGTCATTTCCAGCACAGGAGGGACACTGACTGGTGTCTATCAGTGAGTCTGCTGCACTGAATTTATCACAACCAGCACTGCTGCTGGGGTTTACACACCCACACACACACACACACACACACACACACACTGGTAGGACTGAGTAAACTTTACTTTTGATATGAGGGAAGATCCCTGCAGTGACTTAGGTGAGAGGGAGAGAGAGAGAGAGAGGAAGGGAGAGAGGGAGAGAGAGAGAGAGAGGAAGGGAGAGAGGGAGAGAGAGGAAGAGAGAGGGAGAGAGAGATAGAGAGGGAGAGGAAGAGAGAGGGGTCTCTCTCTGTGCATTAATAGACTAATCCTACTGTAATGGGAAGTGGCATATTCATATGATAAACTCTAAAATGCTCTCTCTCTCTCTCTCTCTCTCTCTCTCCATCCCTCTACAAACACAGCTGTCGACCACATGGGCATCTGCCACTGGCGGCCACAGTATGCTCTCCCATGATCCTT
Source organism: Hepsetus odoe (assembly GCA_017165825.1). Classification (NCBI taxonomy): domain Eukaryota; kingdom Metazoa; phylum Chordata; class Actinopteri; order Characiformes; family Hepsetidae; genus Hepsetus; species Hepsetus odoe. The sequence goes on from CM029387.1 coordinate 4,762,814, forward strand.
TGGGGCAACAGCAAGCTCGGCACAATTCTGTCACCCCTGTGGTTTATTTTCACCACTCTTTCTGCATCTCTCTCTTTCTGTTTCTCTCCATCATTCTCCCACCATCCTACCTATTCATTATCGCTGCTTCCCTCCAGAAGCACTTTCTCTTTCCTCTCTTCCTCTTTAATGCCCCCCATTTTCCATTTACCAGTCGTTTAAATTTAATGCTGTAGTCAATAGTCTTTTATTTGCTGTAATTAGGGTGTAGATGAAGTGCTTCCTACAACACCAGTTCTTTACTAGTGAACTAAAGTCCTCTTCCCAGGCAGAAGAGAGCGATAGCAAGAGAGAAACCAAGTTGGTAAAACAGAATTCTTAAATACACTGAAAAAATTAATTCTGAATTAGGCCAAATATTACATTTTGTACAAGGGCTTTGCATTTATTGGCTTTTTGTCTTTACAATATTTATGATAATTGGGACTTTTTAGTGCCATTGGTGGCCTCGTGTTTAGGGCCTAGAGCCCAGGATCAGAAGGTAATGGGTTTGAATCAGTATTAGTGATTATTAATTAGGGATTCTTCTGACTGGACATTTAAGTGCACTTCGAGTTTGAGACTATCGCCAAGCAACCACGGTCTGCTGGAGGAGGATGACCGCACTCAGATGCCCATCCCTGTACATAACAACCCCTTGTTAACTTTGATCTTATTATAGAATAATAGAGACATACTGTATGTGAAGAATTCATTTTAATAGTAGTCTTTTCCTGCCAAATAAATGGCAAAACCAATCACACAATTGCACATTCCACTGGGGCCGTGCAGCCAAATAAAGTCTATTATATCAAGTATGGGATTCCACTGCTTTTGTGCAGTTCCATAGTGGATACACTTAACGTGATTTGCTTGTAAAAGGCAAATTTGAATGACTTAGAGATCACACTATATAGGACAGGGATGCCCAAATCCAGGCCTGGTGTCTGGCACAGTTCCGTGATTTCCCTGTTCAAACACACCTGGTAAATAACCTTTACTGCACATGCTCTAAGCGGATATGGGCTGATGGGAGGTTAGAATACAACTTTTCTGCACATTATACGGTGCAAAAGTTTTTAGCAAAACATTTCTTTATATTTTTCTGGGAATCACATTGTTGCTGCAAAAATACCATCATGTGCCTTTTTCATATTGAGTAGACCAAGCGAAAGAAATAGAAACAAATGCTTTAGTTCCAGGTTGCAAAGTGTCTAAAGATACAAGGTTCTAGATAAAAGGGTTCCTACCACTATCAGTATCAGCAGTTAAGGAACCACCTGATCATCTGGAATCATCTGCTCCTGTTTCTTCACTGCTTCATGTCTTAAGTCACACTTTGTTCTGCTTGAAGGTTCAGACGTAGATCACCGTGTGGATTAACCGACACAAAACACTCAAACTGCTCAGGAACAGAGACTGTACTGAAAATGAGAAACGAAAACTTGGGAGAACTATTCCTCAACAATACATTAAATATGCCAGAAAGTCTGACTCTTTAGAAACAAAATATGAAGAAATGAAAGGTGGCTCAAACTTTTGCACAGTGCTGTATACTGGCATCGAAAGCGAGAGCTTGTCAATCTTTGGTATGGAGGTGAAATCCAAGGCTGGAGGGTATGTTTGCTCTCTCTATGGAGGGTTTGCTCTTTCTGTCAATCTTTCTCGTGGCTGTTGACACTACTGCTGCTGGATTCTATGTCATTTATGGATAACCATCAACAAAAAAGACCCACTTTTCATTTTTGGCTCTCCAATTGTTGTATTTATGCTTTATCGAAACAGCTGTGGTCTGTCAGCTGTCTGTGTGGCAGGGTGACTAACCGAATTGCAATTACCCAACAGGACTGACTAAACTGAGGTTCCTGTCAGAGCCAAACCAACAGCTGTCTTTTGATCTGTTTACGCTGTTGCTGGCTCAGAGCATAATCTGTCACCCTTGTCTCGGCCTTCCGATCCTGTTATCGCTTCGTTTTGTCAGAGATGGCATTAACGGTCATGCTGAGCTCAGAATCAAAGCCTTTAGGCTACCTTGCCAACACGAGGCCTGCAACTTCCAACCAAACCCAAATATGTCCTGAGACGATTTTGTCCATAATAATAGTTTTTTTTTTTAATCCAAGCCAGACTGTTGCCTGAGAAAGCTCAAACTTAAAATTTAATCTAAAATGCTTTTTGTGCAGCATCATAGTGAAGTTCAGTCAGTCAGTCATTTTCTGCCGCTTGTCCTAAACGGGGTTGCGGGGGGGGCTGGAGTCCATCCCAGCTCACACAGGGCGAGGACGGGGGACACACCCTGGTCAGGTCGCCAGCCCATCGCACGGAGGAGTGTGATGGGGGCGGCACCTTGCTCAAGGGTACCTCAGGGCAACCTATTGGGAAGGGTTTTGAACCGCCGATCCTCCGATCATGTAGCCAACGCCCGAACCGCTAGGCCACCGCTGCCCCACATGTTTACTCCCAAAAAATTGCTTCACATAAAAGTCTTGATGGCAGCGTGGTATATACTCCTTTTACAAGGTGAGGTCAAAGAGTTCCCAAGCTCTTCTCTATGGGTCTATGGGCCACGCCCTCTCCCAGACCACACCCCTCCTCAGAAGCATTTCATGACGCTTTCAATTGTCAGACAGAGTAGTTCAAATTCCGTGTGGAAACGCTGTATTGTTTGCAGATTTGTGCTGTTTAAAGTTTTGTTTTTTTTCTTTACTGTGGAGCTGGTTGTAGCTACGCTTTCAGTCTGCAATTGAGCTTCATTTCTAGATCATTCCCAATCATTACAAACTGTGCTGAGTCCATAGGTTCATTCTTATATATAATAAAATGTGCAGAAAACAAACACGGTCATTACTGAACGCGGCTCAAGAAATATTGGAGTGCATCAATCCAGGGTTTGCCATGGTGGTGTGGTTACCACTTTTGCCTCACAGTGTGCCAGTCCTGATCACCAGTTTGGGTGGCCAGTGGGGTTTTCTGTGTGGAGTTTAAATGTTCCATGTCCGTGTTGGTTCCCACCAGCAGCTCAGGTTTCCTACTGTGCAGAAATGTAGAAACAGTAGTTATCGAGCCTGATCTTAACCCTAAATTGGGGTCCAAAAAATCAAAGAGCAGTGTGGTAACCAGGATGTTTGTAGGCCTTTCCCCTCATGAGCGCTGGGAGCACCATTCTCCAAGACCTCCCTTGCAACCCTGGTGAATGAATCAATAAATGATTGATTAAAAAAAACAAATCAAGCCTGCCACACTTGACATGAAAGCCAGGACCAATGTCTATCTTCTGCGATTATCAGGGCACCAGAAAGGTGAATCAGCACGAGTTTCCCGGTAATTTCTCAGGCAAATTAAACATCACAAAGAAGTGGAGAACAGCCAATGATGTCATCAATGGCCATTAAACCAGCTTTGATCTTGTCTTTGAGATGTGTTGTGTTGCTTGGAGGGCTTTTCCTTTTGGAAAGAAAAATAAAGAGAGTTAGACATCTCAAGGTTTGCGGCCTTACATGCTCAGAGATGATAATTAGAAGTTAGGTGTAAATGCAAATGTTAATGACAAGTTAATGAGGCTGAGCTGCATTCAGAAATGTCTAATGGTGCTAATTCAAAGGTTTTGTAAATATCAACGGTTTACAGATGAAAGGTTTTTAATTTTTTGAATGGAAACTAGTGTCTGCCCACTGTTTGTTGTGCTGTAGTTCAGGGATGTGTCGCACACACTGCTCTTTGATCTGTGTGGGGAGGGTTACGTAGACACTTCCCTCCGCCTGACCTCAGGCAAAACCCCAGCTCCTGCAGCTTTGCTGAAAGCATGCAGGACGGAAAAAGAAAGAGAAGGAAAAAGAGAAGAAAAGTGCTGCATGCCAGTGAGTGGGTGTCACATTAAGTATGGTTGAATTATTTTCAACCATGCTGCCACATTGACGCTGTTTCTAAAAACAGATAGACACAAGTTCACTCCGTCATCTCAAGCCACTGACACGCCGGTCCTTTGATTGACGGCAAGCTCCCATGCTGGTGCGTTAATGCAGAATTGAGCAGAAATAGGCCTCAGTACAAGCAGCCAAAGTACACAATGCAACTTCCTTTAACCCTGGAAGGCAGACAAGAAGCATCTGCTCCTGCAGCTTAATCCCCTCTTAGTTAATAAAGTGACTCCTCGACACTGTCACACAAATTGGATATATTAAGTATGT
>CM029387.1:4772018-4784518 GCA_017165825.1 Hepsetus odoe
CTCTCTCTCTCTCTCTCTCTCTCTCTCTGTCTCTCTCCCTCTCTCTCTCTGTCTCTCTCTCTCTGTCTCTCTCCCTCTCTCTCTCTGTCTCTCTCTCTCTCTCTCTCTGTCTCTCTCTCTCTCTGTCTCTCTCTCTCTCTCTCTCTCTTTCACTGTCCCATATGCTGGCAGATGTATACCTCCACGTCTAATTTAGAAATAAATTATTTAGACACACACACTCATATTTCATTGAATGCACCAGGCATGTGCACACACACATATAAAATAAATAATCATAAGTTTAAAAAAACAAAAAAAATCAAGAAATCATCTAGTGGTTCGGGCGTTGGCCGCATGATCGGCGGATCTGGGGTTCGAACCTCTTCCCGATAGGTTGCCCTGAGGTACCCTTGAGCAAGGTGCCGTCCCCGTCACTGTTCCCCGGGTGCTTTCAATAGCTGCCCACTGCTGCACGGTGTTTGAGTGTGCATGGGTTAAATGCAGAGGTCCAATTTCGTTGTGGTTCACTGTCTGCTGTGCTGTGACCTCACATTGACAAGGGTTTTCACTTTCATTAGGCTTACTTACTTTTTTATCCAGTCCCTTTTTCATTAGTGCATAATCAATGAACTGATGAACGGCTCCTCACATCTGTGGCAAATCATATCCTCTGATCGTACAGCTGAATGCAGAGATTTGCTGAATGAAATCAGCCATATAATATTCAGTTCTGAGCCAGCTTTGAGCTCCTCTGGCATATTTACATTTACGGCATTTAGCAGACACTCTTATCCAGAGCGACTTCCATGTCCTAATTACAGGGACAGTCCCCCTGGAGACACTCAGGATTAAGGGTTTTGCTCAGGGACCCAGTGATGGTAGTGCCAGAGGCGGGATTTGAACCTGGGACCTCTTGAGCCACAGGGCCATAGGCAAGTACCCACCACTAGACCTCCACCACCCTCATATTTACCTCTATAGAGATATAGATTTGCACATTTGAATCAAAACTACTGCTTATGTGCTGAATTGAACACAACAAATAATAAGATTACTAAAATGAATGACTTAAGAATAAATAAAAAATAAATCAGCACGCAAACATTTGTGCAGCTTCATATTGATGTATATCTGATGAAGTGGTGTAAAGCCTGCTACCACCGGACACTGGAGCGTCAGTGACGTGCTCCAGACTGACAGCTGACTGCCTTGTGCCAAATATAAAGTTGGCGGAGGAGGAATTATGATATGGGGTTGCTTTTCAGGGATTGGACCTGTTCCACTGAAAGGAAAGAATATTATTTGAGCATAGCATAACGATTGAACAATTCTAGCTTTGTGGGAACATTTTCGGTCCATTTCTTTTCCAGCATGGCTCCACCCCAGTGCACAAAGCAAGATCCAAAAGATCTGGGTGGGTGAGCTTGGTGTGGAATAACTCAACTGGCTCACACAGAGCCCAGAGCTCTGAACTAGAGCTTTGAACTAGAATGGAGACTGTGAGCCATTCTGGTCCAACAGACGTGCCAGACCTCACTAAGGCAATTCTGGATGTATGGGGAAAAAAAAAAATCACACAGCCCAAAGTCCAGAATCTCTCCAGAAGAGTCCAAAGAAGAGTCCAAAGAAGAGTCCAAAGCCTTCCCAGAAGAGTGGAGACTGTTATAGCTGCAAAGGGGGACCAACTCCACAGATGCTTATGGATTTAGAGCTGGATGTCATAAAAGTAGGTGTAACGACGAGATGTATGGTTGCTTACAGCTTTACATAAGTTATGTGTACAGCCCTTGAGTAAGATCTGCTACTTACTGACAAACTGACCTCAACATGCCAGCAATGATGTGAAATATGCATATGATGGAGGTGAACCGAGTCTACAAAACACCATATCAAACCCACAGTCCTGAACCCATAGCTCTGAAAACTACATATTTTAGGCTTTATAGGTGACTGACAGCAGCGCAAGGACGCCATGTTTTTCCTTTACTGACCCTGTCATGCTTCTGCTTCATATTTTATTTAATAAAATCACTTATAGTGCAACATTTATACCATTTTACATCATCACAGCAGCTGCATTTCCCTCATTACATTTCCACGTCAGGTTTCATTCCCTATACTACCAAGCCTGTCGGCCCGTGTTTCTCCGTTGAGTTTGATCGATAATGTCTGATGTATAACACTGTTTTGTACTAAACATTGCATGGGAGAGTTGGCACATGAGCACACAAACCGATGCTCCTGATTGAACTGAGCCTAAAAACAAGGGAAACAAGTGCGAGAACTTAAAACTACCGATCTGTGAGGAGTAAATGAGAAGAAAGAAAACGGCAGCACGTGGTGGATTGTTTTTAGGGCTGTTTTTAGCGGGGATTTTACCGCCGTCTTCACTGAACAGGGTTATAGGACTGTCTTCATCCTGAACGATTGTTTAGTCTGAGATTTAAGCAGGGACTTCAGGTTTAATACCTGAACAGTGTTCAGCTCGTCTTGTGTGTTTTTTAGCATTGTCTTCAATCTGAGCGATGTTCTCAGGGCTGTCGTAACCTCGAGCAGTGTCTTGATCTTGAGCCTTGTTTTAAAGCTGCTTTAACTTTGATCATGTTTCTGACACTTGTTCATTTAGACGATTTTGAGACGTCATCATTTTGATAAAATAAATGCCCCAATTTCTTAATTTTGAAAATTTGCTGAAATAGTTTGGTCTGAGATTATGAGATCAGGCTCAGAAAGCACAGAAAGCCCTTAAATCTGCCTCTAAAGGTTGTGCTGTGGATTTTGAAGGAATAGAATGAAATAAATAAGACGGTATTGTGATAAAGAGATGGCAAGTAAACCCATCAAAACCACCATTGTGTGCAATTTATTTATTTTCTTTTATAGTGGGTACTATACTTTGACAATAATGAAAGAAATACACTCAATTAACAAGGAGAGCGGGAATATCCCGTGGTCTAAATAAACATGTAAAGGACAATTGTCCAAACCGAACCCTTTTTCTTTTAGTTGGAAATCTGGCCTCTCTTGTATTCAAACTGATTTAAAGTCTTTCTGCACTGGAGTCGGTTTCCCCAAAGCCAGTGTCATTGTCAGGGTCAGGTTAGTCAACGTTTGTCATTGTGTTCGAGAGTTGGGGGGCAAAGCCGTGCTTTTATTTATGGAGGTTTCATATTTTCATTTGTACTGTGTGTCCCGGGCTGTGATTTGGGAGTGCATTGTATCCATTCCAGACAGGTTTAACCTTTCGGATCCTTCCCAGGGGCGCACGCTTCCATCAGATCTGACACGGCGCACCACTTTGAAACCTCCACCTTTATCAGCCCTGACCCAGCTTCCTCCAGGCAGATCCCAAATTAAACCTTTGTAAAAGACACAGCAAAAAAGAAAAACAAAACAAAAAACCTGTGTTCAAATAAAGGCGGCACTCATATCAACACATGCTACACACAGAATAAAACATGAGGGCTGCCTTTCACGACTCGCCTCTACCCTGCCTCGGGGATCCGTATCCACTGATGATTCCCCACCCGCTTTCCTCTGGTTTGTTAGAGAAATACCTCTGGGTTAAGTTTGGCCTTTTTAGCTGGGTTGGATTTTCTGTTTGCGGTTGGTTGAAGCCTCCGGCATGAACTACCAAAACAGCACCGCTGCAACCCAAGTGCTGCCTCTCGAATGGCCTACAAAGAGCATGCATATCTTACCTATTGTACATTGTAAGGGGATCCCTGTTTATTTAGAAGTGGATGAGGCTGTAGTGCTCACTGCTGACTGATATATAAATCCTAAAGCACTGCGGCCAGACTAAACCCTATGATTTCACTCCTGTCCACACTTTCATTCAGTCTTGTTTACTGTCCATATTGTTGAGATGACAATCAAAACCTAGTTCCCATGAAAACACTTCCACAGCAGACCCACCACTACTCTGAAAGGAGTACTACTATTTGAAATAATCTACATTTTAATGGACACATGCCTTTTAAAAAGCTCAGGCCTTGTGTTGTCAATACTTTGCCTTTAGCGTGGCATTTTGCTGGCATTTCCAATTGGAATATAAATATTTGATCCCATATATTTTTCTTTATTTTTATTTCTTTCTTTATTTTTATTTAGGCCTTATATTCCTTTGTCTTCTGTTTCAACAGGTTTCATTCTTTCTAACCACTTTATCTAGAGCCTTGGATGTTTGGTCACTTTGCAGCCCGTCACAGTAAAACACTGGTACCCATTGCTTTCATTTATTCACTCACTCACTCATTTTCATAGCCGCTTGTCCTAATTAGGGTCGCCGGGGGTGCTGGAGCCTATACCTGCTCTCACAGAGCGAAAGGCAAGGAAACATCCTGGATAGGTCGCCAGTCCATCGCAGAGGATACGTGCACACACACGCAGCCACAGCCTATTTAGCATCTCCTATCTGATTTATGCAGAAAGGACCCGGACTGCCCCACCTGGGAATCAGACTCAGGGCCTTCTCGCCTTGAGACGAACAGCGCTACCCACTGCACCGTGCCACCCAGCTTTCATTTAACTTTCTCAAAATACCAAGATTGATAAGGCATTGAAATTATTTTTGCACCAACAGGGTGATTGCATTGTAAAATCTAAAGAAAGGAGAGGTGTCTCTTTTGCACAGTACTGCAGGTCTGACAATGCTTTAAGTGTTCTTCAGCTTGGACCAAGACGGTACTACATGCTGCTGCCACTTCCTCTAAAGCCAATCTTAACTACTTCAAGCAAAACCGAAAAACTGACTTCATGAAGGCTTCACCTCCTCCTCCAGAGTGTGAAAGAGTGAAGTTTTGATGATTTCCGGGGGGCTGATGTAGGCCTAAGGTATCAGTGCTTGCAGTAAAGCTCCGGTGATTTATTGCTGCACCTAAGGATTTATGTGTTGTGTATGTACATACAAATCTGAGTTGAACGTATCAGATTTTACAGTCTCTGGCCACAGTCGTCATCTGCAGCTTTCTGGAAATGATCCACTCGCTCAGCTTGGAAGCAGAGATGTGGGATTGCTTTAAGCCTGGACAAAGCACTTAAGCTGGGCGTACCCTACAGGACTTTTAAAATACTAATTGGGGCTGAATATGGGGTTCAGAAATGCAAATATCCAACTGAGAGACATCTTTCCCTACAAATGGGCAGCTGAGCTGAGCAAATGGGCAACTGTTACGTTATTCTCTCCATCCTGTTGAAATCTCTTCTTTCTGTTACTGTTTTTATTCAGAATACCTGTTTAAATGATACCAAGACTGTAAATGAAACAGCAAGTGTAGAAGAACGGTACAGCATGACCTCCATGATTCAGCCACCTAATGGGACCCATGTAGACCTGATTGCTACAGCAGGCTGTTTGCCTTTGTGTCCTTGAGTCCTGTAAAACTTGAGATAAAACTAGCATATTATCCAAAGTGTAATTTTGTCAAGTAGTCCTTTTTTCTGTGCATGATCCTCATTCGGAGGCCATTGGTCCAGTGTGGAGTAGTCATCATCTCAGGATGGGTCTAGAAACTACATGAATGAATAGTGAAAATAATAATTATATTATACCTGAAACAGTCAGTGCAGGGGGTTTATTTGAAAGTGAAAGTGAATACTTGTCGTTTTGAAACACGGCACAGCACACAGTGAGCCACAACGCAATTCAACCCCTGCTTTTCACCCATGCACACTGCGCGGCAGCTATTTAAAGCACTCAGGGAGCAGTGATGGGGACAGTACCTTGCTCAAGGGTACCGCAGGACAATCTGCTGATGTGGGATTTGAACTCAGGACCTTCTGATCCTGGGGCCTAGTCCCCAACCTCTGTGCCACCACTGCTCCATAAACTACCTCTGCATTTCACCCATACACACACGTGCAGCAGGGGGGCAGCTAGTGTTCGGGGAACCATGATGGGGACGGTACCTTGCTCAAAGCTACCTCAGGGTGAGCTACTGGTAATGGATTGTAACCTATAAAGTGGGTCAGTGGTAAAATGTTAATCTGCCAAGCAAAAGGTTCCTGGTTCTAATAGTATTTATGTAACGGAGTCTGGTTGAGGTTAAGTGGTTGACGGCTCATCTTTGAACCCAAGGTTTTGAACTGAGTTTCAACTGCACTTGTTCTTATGAACGCTGGCCTTGTGAATCGTGTTTTGCTTGGGTTTGGAGGAGATGCTCTGTGGGAAGGTGGGACGCTGAGCAGCACTGAGCTTGCTTTGTTATAAAAGTATGCAAATTATAGAGGGGAGAGGAATGGAATGTCCAGAAGATAATAGCTGGGCTTATTAACGAAAGAATAAAAAAATAAGAATAACAAAAGGATCATATAATGGGGAGATGGAAGTCCAAACTATCCATCCAGGAAGACCGAGGCCAATTAAACTCCGGCCCGGGAACGTAGTGATGCCATTCTAAAGGATAAAATCAACAGAAGTGAAAATATGGGAAAGCTCTTGATAAATATCGCCAGATTCTTCTCATGGAACACCACATTATCTGCAAAGTTGATGCGGCATGAAGGCCAAGTTTAACTTAATATTTATTACCATATCCAGAATTTTCCTTATGCATCTTACATGCATATAACCATTTTACACATCACACACACTCACACACACACACACACACACACACAGTAGGTCTTCGCCCACTGCTGCGGTCATTGAACCCTGCAGGTGTTCCAGTGTTCTTGATCCAGTGTGTGTGTTTGCTTGTGTTTGTTTGTGTGTCTCCTGATGAATAATATTCTCATCAGTACCTCCATCAGTCCGATGAATAATGCATGTCTGAGTGTGTGGGTTGAACTCACTCTCTGTGTCGGCTCTATTAGCATGTTGAGCTAAGCGCTAGCCGACAACACTCCCGGCTTCACATGCGGCGTCCTTGCACACACCTACACACACCTATACAGAGTAATTAGAATGAGTTGTGTGTGTGTGTGTGTTCAGTAATCTGCTGTAGGGAGAATTCTGATTACTGTGCTATGGACAGGTAATACTCTTCTATCCTCTCCTGCTCTTCTGTCTCGCTGTCCTACTCTTTTTTTTTTTTTTTCCCCCTCCTCCTGTCTCTGCGCTCCTCTTGGCCCAGCAGAGGCAGTAATTGGGTCCCTGGTGAGGGCTGAGGCCTCATTAGTGATTTAGCAGCAGATCTACTGGCCATGTGGAGTGGCCTGTTCCATCCGGGCTTCAACCCACCGCTGTGGCTTCTAATCCTGTAATTCCACACTAGACTAACCCCTCTTATCCTGCACACACTGACCCATAAGGCACTGTCCTTTTTACTAACACTGGCTGTAACGCCCACGTCCACTCCAGTCTAATGGTGATCCTCATTTGAACTGGAGAACAGTGCTGCCTGTGTCTCTGTGGATTTCCCCTCAGGTGTTCCTCTCACAGTCCACAGACATGCAGGTAAGGTGGACTGGAGATACAAAATTGTCTTTTAGGTACGACTGTGTGTGAGGGTGTCTGTGCGTCTCCCTGGCAGTAGGCTGGCGACCTGTGCAGGGTGTTTTGTCACCTTTCTCTTTATGGACCCCAGACCCTGGTTAGAACAGGCAGCTCAGATAATAGACAGATATGGAAGCTGTAACCACACGTATATACGCAGTAGGAAGATCCCGCTGATGGTTTCCTCCCTTTCAATAACCCCCAAAAGTGATTCAAGTGATTGAACCCCACTTTGTGGAGTGTTTATGCAAAAAATATATTTTAAGCACCTATATTTTGCCTTTTTATCACCCAATGGTAAGATACTAACTAAGCCCATCTGAGAATTTTGAGCATTTAATTAAGGATTATAATAACCCTTTATTTATAATCCCACGAATGGGAAATTCGTTCTCTGCATTTCACCCATACGCAGCAGTGGGCAGCTATTGAAAGCGCCCGGGGAGCAGTGACAGGGACAGTACCTTGCTCAAGGGTACTTCAGGGCAACCCACTGGGGAGGGAATCGAACCCACAATCTTCCGATCCAGGGGCAACTCCCTAACCACTAGGCCACCGCTGCCCCTTGATAGAGATAATAGAGGCATCCGTCATAGGAACGATTCAAATGATTTATTTAATCTGTGCCCTTTGACCAGAAGCACTGAGCAAAACCACGTAAGGATGATTATACTTTATCTTTAAAGGTCTAAAGAGGCAAACATGCTGTGAAACATTTCCCAAAGTTTGGTGGATTATCTCTAAAATAAAAAAAAAAAGTAAAAATCAAAATCAACTTTGCAACAACTTACTCATTTGCACCTTTCATATTAACATGGATCAGCTGGCATTTATTTCTTGATATAAGTGTGTCTGATGTCCAGAAGGCCTAATTATTTTTCGCTTGCATGGGCATACTTTCTCCCAGCTTGGCAGACGGTGAAGTTGTTATTTTCTTTTTTTATCTTTCTTATTTCAGATCTTCAATGGTTTTCTGTGCTTGAAATAACAACATCTTCTTGAATGTGGCATTAATTTGTTTCAGTCTGGGCTCAGATTGTAAAGTAACAGTAAGAGAGAGTTTTTGGACCGATATGTGCCCTATGCAGTGCCTTTGACAGCCGTTTATTGAGCTTTAACCCATGTCATGTTTACATGTGGTTTTTGATAGAGGATGTGCTTTTAACCCTTTATTGTTGCAGAACTATAAATATGATTGTATGTAGGTCTAAAAAGCCCAGTTAAAGAACAAAGACATGTCTGTAAGAGAAGATAGTATGTGTGCAAGTGCATCTTCATCAACCCACAGAAAGAACACTTATGTAACTCCAACCCTAAAGTCAGAACTAGGCCACATGGCTGATCTGAAAGAAAAAAAATGTCATCTTAAAGCCTGGCGTGCTGATGTGCCTGTTTACCCTGCTCAGCATGAAATCAGCCTGATTGACGTAATAAAAAAAGAAAAAAAGTGGGGGAGAAGTGCACTTCTTTGTTTCAGGAGTAGCTGCATTAAGTTTAAGCACCCCCCACCCTCCCACAAACTCCACTTGCAACACTGAGGCTGGCGATACGTTTTCAAGACGCATCACTTATGATGTTAAAGTGTGATAGTGGTGGGCTTTCTGACAGGTGCTAAATACTTCCAACATTCAGCCTCTGGTTGGGATGTAATGAGACTTTCCAATTGGTGCTTTGTTACCTGATTTACACCAATCAGCAAGTACTTCACACCTCTGGCAGGTGAAGTAAATGACAATGGTTGTCGAAGTGGACGCTGGTCAAAGGGTGGGATATATTAGGTAGTAGTTCATTCTTGAAGTTGATGTTTTGGAAGCAGGAGAAATGGATGAGAATGAGGATCTCAGCCGCTTCGACAAAGGATGGATGATGATGCCCAGATGACTGAGTCATCTTCAAAACATCTACATTTATGGCATTAAACAGACACTCTTATCCAGAGTAAGGAAGAAAAACCTATTGCATAAAGGATTATGAAGGCTTTTAAATCTCTCTCTCTCTCTCTCTCTCTCTCTCTCTTGCTCAGTTATGCAGGTAGACTTGTGGGTAATGGAGTTCATGCTCAGAAGCAGAATCCTGAGGTCAGGGTTAGAGGTGTGGACCCCCTGCTGGCGGAAGTGAAAAGCAGACTGGAACGCTTCAATCAGGTATGTTTCCTCTCAAGACCTTTTCATTATTTTCAGCATCATGGCGCTGAGCTGTGATTCTCATGAGTAAAGCACATATAGATTAACGTTGTAGGGGTGGTGGTCTAGGGGTAGGTTACTTGCCTATGGACCTATAGCTCAAGGGGTCCCAGGTTCAAATCCCACCTCTGGCACTGCCACCACTGGGTCCCTGAGCAAGACCCTTAACCCTGAGTTGCTCCAGGGGGACTGTCCCTGTAATTAGGACGTGGAAGTCGCTGTGGAGAAGAGCACTGTGCATGCATGAACTGTGTATTTTAAGTGCACACATCAGCAGGGGCTTATATGCTGTGAACCGAGATGTTACGATTGTTCGATTCATATTTCATGAGTGATAGACTGGAGGTTGGATGCTGTGGAATGAGATGTCGTGGCTTTCAGACTGGTTTTATCTCCAGAACCAGCACCATTTAAGCTCCAAGTAAGATCCTTAACCTCAAGTAGCTCCAGGAAGACCCTCCCTGTCACTGGGGAAGGTATGACACATAATAATTGCCTGATTAAGTACTTAGAGTACTGTGGAAAGTTTTGAGCCACCCCTGATCTTCCAAAGAACCAGACTGTGTATTCGTAATGTATTTCTGAGGAACAGTTCCCCAGGCTCCTTGAAGGGGAACATTTTTGGTACAGTCATTTTCAGTACAGTCCCTGTACCTGATCAGTTTCAGAGGATTAGTTTTTGTTGCTTAATCCAGCCAGTGAGCTACATGTGAATCATTTAATATCACTCCAATAGAAAAGGCAGAACTGTAGGCTCAGAAAGGATTTTTTATATCAATATTGTGTCTAACAGAAAGTCACTAATACATGATCATCAACAAAACACTGCATTATCTGCTAATGAAAATCAGATTTTACAGAAATGTTCTGAATGTTACCACCTCAGTAGCAGCAGTACTGTGGTATGGATCAAGTGCAAGTTTGGAGGCATTTGTGACAAAACTCACATTAAAAATAGAAAAAGTTCAGATAAAAGCTTTTTGGCACGTTTTTGACATTTAAATCAATAACTTTTGCAGTCTAAAAGACTTAAGAGGCTTCATTTTATTTAATAAGTGTGAACTAGATTCAGTAGGTGTTTTTGAATGGCTAATTTCTTATGATGTACTTTCCCTGTACATCATACATTTTCATTTAGTGCTTTGGACTACAGCAGTGAGGCAAAAACATTATGACTACCTGCCTAATGTGCTTTTGGTCATCTGTGTCGTGTGTGTGTGTGTGTGTGTGTGTGTGTGTGTGTGCGTGAGAGAGAGAGAGAGAGAGAGAGAGAGAGAGAGAGAGAGAGAGAGAGAGAGAGAGAGAGAGAGAGAGAGAGGAGAGTATAGAGATGAACTCAGATAAGGCAGTTTTGATATGGGTCATGTTGCCTCCACATGTAACAAATAAAAGGAGGCTTTGATCTGATTTGTGAGAAGAAGAAAAACATATGGTGAAGAGAGGAGTTCAAAGAGAAGACTGGAAGAGTCAGCTTCAAGAGGGCTCTGAGTATTCCGAGGGAGGGACAAAGGGAGAGAGAGTGAGAGAGGGAGAGAGAGAGGGAGAGAGAGCGAGAGAGAGAGAGGGAGAGAGAGCGAGAGAGAGAGAGAGAGAGAGAGAGGGAGAGAGAGAGAGAGAGAGAGAGAGAGAGAGAGAGGGAGAGGAGAGAGGAGAGAGAGGAGGTGAGAGAGAGAGAGAGAGAGGGAGAGAGAGAGAGAGAGCGAGAGAGCGAGAGAGGGAGAGAGAGAGAGAGAGAGAGAGAGCTGAGAGAGAGAGAGAGAGAGAGAGAGAGAGAGAGAGAGAGAGAGCTGTAATTTGAAATACTTGAGACTGGGGGAAACTACTTCATGTCATTCTAGCTGGTGTACAACATAATAGACATGCGTCATCATCTTTGTGCAAAGCAGCATAAAATCAATAAAATGGTCAAAATTGAAACTGCAAATTATTTAATGGGAATTCTATTGAAAGGCTCTCATGTGCAACAAATTCCACGTTCCATGATGAATAAAAAAAACCTGATATGATTGGTTTGGGCAGTAATGATTCATAATACTTTTTTTTTTGTTTTTTGTTTATACAGCACAAATAAAAAGAGCATGAGCATATGAGTGAATGTTAATATTCTAAAGACACTCCCACAAACATTCACACGGGTCTGTAACAACACAAAAAGTGAAAAAGTGACTATTTGTCATTATAAAACTGACACCGTGACACAGGTGAGCTTTCACAACCAAATGTATTCTGTATTTAACCACACGCCAGTAGAAGCATCTATATCCAGCGCCTGGGGAGCAGTGATGGGGATGGTATCTTGCTCAAGGGTAACTCAGGGCAACCTACTGGTCTGGGATTCAAACCCACTAGGCCACTGTTGCCCCTCCACATCCGTTTACATTTATATCAGAGCAACTTCCATTTCCTGATTAGACTCCCTGGAGAAACTTGTAGTTCAGGGTTTTGCTCAGTGGTGATAGAGCTGGAGGTGGGATTCCTCTTGGTCCATAGATTGTTTATCCTTGAGCTCCAGACCACCATCCATCACAATATTTTTTGATAGAATTTTTATTCAGAGGTCAAAATTCTGGTTATGATGATTGACGGTGGTTTCCATGGAAGATGGTGAAAGAGAAATGCTAGGAAAACAGCAAGAGGCTCCAGTTTTATGACATTCCTGCCAGAACTCTAGCTAAAAGTGGTCTACAGAACTGATCAGGATAACTTCAGTGTCGAGTCGACAGTGTAGTACATTTGATGCTTAATTTCATTTAATTTTACGAATATCATGCTTGCATCTGTTTGTCTGTGCAGTCAATTTCCCTCGGGATCTAAAAGGTTTTTTTCAACCTTCTCTCAACAGCCTCAAATTGAACATTCCCACATTATTACCAAGGTGGTAACAGCAATGTTACGTT
>CM029387.1:4789518-4827018 GCA_017165825.1 Hepsetus odoe
CTTCACCTTGAGGTGTACCCAGAGGCTTTGCTTGACTCACTCCCCTAGAGACTACAGGTCATCTCAATGTCTCTTGGTCAGCTGACTCAAACTCAAACTCATCCCAGGAGATTCAAGACTCAGCCCAGACTTGCACCCAGAGACCTGTGACTTGACCTCTTCACCACACGCCATACTAAGACCTGAGATTTGGATTTTTTTTTTGGGGCTCACATTCCAGAGACTTGAGGTTTTACTTACTGCACTCTGAAACACAAGTTCAGTCAGCCACCTACAGTAGACTATGGTGAAGGCATGGTTTGATTATTCCATAAAGAGGATAATGATCTTAACAGCTGGCTGCATTAATATAGCAGGAAAATAGATACACACACACACGCGCGCACACACACACACACACACACACACACAGAGTTGTGAGTCATGTTATTAATCCTGCTTGGCTGTATGAATAGGCCAGTGAGATATAGGCAGACAGATAGACAGATAGAGAGACAGACACACAGACAGATGTTTAATCATTCTCAAAAAGTAGTTACAATTGAATTTACTTTTTAATATTGAATGTTTTAATTAACTTTTTAATATTTTTTAAATTGAAGTTACCTTTTAATATATTTAATATAATTTAACTTTGTAATATTTTTATTCTCAAAGCAGTTGGTTAAATGCTTAAATATGGAATAAAGAATACAACATAGTTTGATATAATACACACACACACAATAATAATAATAATAATACTAACAGAAATAGTAATAATACTTGTGTTTTATTGTCCATTAAAATGATAGCATCAACCTAAATCAACTGGTAGAAAAGTAATTATAATAATAATTATTATTTGTTTTCATTATAATAAACTGAAGGCACTATGTTTGTCTATTTTAAAACCATGTTTTCTCTCTCTCTCTCTCTGTCTTCTGGCTTCAGAGGCACAGCAGACTCACATGAGTCACTAAACTTTTTAATGAGTCTCCAAATGCCTCTTACTCCACTTCAAATGATGGGGCTAATGCTGTGCTTTATAGATTCTGTCATAACCCTCAGGGCAGCTTTACAAACTCACATCCTGTCTCAGCACAGTTCTCTGGGCTGCTATCAGTAAAGGGAAAGCTTGAACGCAGAGCTAACATCTAACTTCAGATTTAACAAACATCTCTTAACATAAAGCCAGCAGATCGAGAAGAAGTGCTGGACATTAGCCTCACTGTTCGGATTCATTTTAGTGGACTATTTTTAAAAGGTGTGAAGTTCACTGCTAAAATCACCACATCTCTCAGAATCTTGCTTAAAACTGAGGATCAGAATTGTCTCTTGGTCTTCTCTCTTCTGCAGTTTTTCTCAGTCTGATGGGAAGCTGATCAGCTGATGCCAAAGATCAGACGAGTGGAATTTCTGTCCATGACAAACTGACAGTGTTTAACATTTAGCCACGTTTTCTGTTCATCCTTATTCTTGTTCTTATTCTGTTCTGTATTCTCTTCTCTTCTCTCTCTTTCTCTTTCTCTTCTCTTCTCTTCTCTTCTCTTCTCTTCTCTTCTCTCTTCTTTACTTCTTTCTTGTCTTTATTGTTTCATCTGTTCTTCCTCTGTTCTCTCTCTTCTCTTTACTTCTTCTCTTCTTGTCTCTATTGTCTCCTGTCTCTTCTCTTCTCTTCTTTACTTCTCTTTCTTATTGTCTCTTATTGTCTCATCTGTTCTCCTCTGTTCTCTTCTCTTCTCTTCTCTTTACTTCTCTTATCTTCTTGTCTCTTCTCCTCCTCTCTCTCTTCTCCTCTCTTCTCTTCTCACTCCCTCTTCTCTTCTTCTCTTCTTCTCTTCTTCTCTTCTCATCTCTTCATCTCTTCTTACTCTCTCCTCTCTCCTCTCATTCTCTCTCTCTCTTTTCTCTCTCTTTTTCATCTTTCTTTATATTTCCTCACAATCTCCTCTCTCTCTCTTCTCTTCTTCTCTCTTCTTCTCGGCTCTTATTGTCTCTTCTCTCTCCCCTTCTCTTCTCTCTCGCTCTCTTATTGCCCTCTTCTCTCCTCTCTCTCTCATTTCTTATTGTCTCTTCCTCTCCTCTCTCTCCTCTCCTCTCCTCCTCTCTCTCTCCCTCTCCCTCTCCTCTCCTCTCCTCCTCTCCTCTTCTCCTCTCCTCTCTCCTCCTCCTCCTCTCCTCTCCTCTTCTAAAAATAGAACACAGAATGAGCTTTTAATACATGGTAAAACAGCATTAGTGTTGCTTGATAAAACCCCCTTTGATGGGACTTGCTGTTCTGGCTTCTTTAAAGAACTGCTGTTAGTCCAAGAAAGGCCATGTGAAATGGAATTAGAGTCTGAATGGCTGGCCGGCACAGAGCCGGAGAGGATGGTGCACCCATGGAAAATGTGAGCTTAGTGGTGGGGCAGTGTGGAGTCGGTAACAAAAATCCCTTTTTCTGGAGGAGAGGTCACTGTGCTGCACTCGTACGGACGGAGGGCCATCGAGCCTTTTACTTTTCTTCCTTTTTCCTTTCCTTCCTCTTCCTTTTATCTCTTTCTTTTACCTTTCCTTTTCCCACTTTTTCTATATCTCTTTCTTTTGCACTCACCCCCTCTCGCCTCTCTTCTCATTCGCTCGGCTTCTCTCTCTCTCTCTCTCTCTCTCTCTCTCTTGTACAGGTACTGATTAAGTTATAGTTAGACTATAGAGGTTGTCAGATTAGGGTTTGGAGCCAGCAAAGGGCACAAACAAACTTACTGTGTGTGTGTGTGTGTGTGTGTGTGTGTGTGTGTGTGTGTGTGTGTAGTTAGGGGTCAAACAGCTCTGTTAGCACTTTCTCACGCACCCCCTAAAGAGATTTGAAGTGATCGTTGCTAAGGTCCCAATTCAGGCTTTCTCTCAGTACTAATAAATTCACACACACACACACACACACACACACACACACACATTTAATATACACACACAATATCACACACACACACACACACAAATAGTCTGTCTTGCCATTTAATGACTTAAGGATGTCTTCATACGTGTCTGACAGCTCTCTAGTGTGCTATTGCCCTTCTCCCTTTTCACTCCAACTCATAAGTCTATTCATACCTACTGTACCAACCCCCGCCTCTGCCCTCTCCTCTCTCTCTCTCTCTTCTCTCTCTCTTCTTTCACACTCACACATACACATCCACCTTCTCTTGGCAGGGGTCTGGTCACTCCTGGCAACCTGGGATTTGTTGTCAATAGAATTCCAAAGACAGAGCAAGGAATTTAATCAAATGCATTCCAGTGTATGTGTGTGTGCTGCAAAGGCAGTGTGTGTGTGTGTGTGTGTGTGTGTGTGTGTGTGCGTGCATTTTTTTGGGGATGGGTGTAATTTGGCACTGTACGCTCTTGACTTTAGAGGAAAACCACTGGCTGAGTTATTGCATACTTTTTTCTCAAGTTGAAGCTACATTGAAATCTTTTTGAGCATAAATAACCAATTTGTCCTTAGATGGTAAAGTCATTCTCCCATATAATGAAGCATATAACTCCCACACACACACACACACACACACACACACACACACACACACACACACACACACACACACACTCTTGCTCTGTGGCTGCGGAGATGTTTGTCCGTGAGACATAGCATAGACACCCACCCACACAAAAAGCCTAGCTTGCCTCTCTCAGTGTTTGTTTAAAATCATTTGTCACAAGGCTATATCCAGGTTTAAGTTTTAGGCTGAGGTTAAGTTCAGGGTTCAGCTGGTTTAGGTTTAATGAAAGAATGTAAGTTGAATGTATTCTAAAGTGGATTGCACACTGTTAACTGAAGATCTTGATTAAAATCTGTACCTGTCTCCTCTAAAGCTAACGTAGTTTCTCCATGCTCAATACCCCTTCCTATGATGCAGTGCTCAGCGCTGATTTTGTAAAGGTGAGGCACCATAGTGCATGGTTTAAAATGAATGTGAATTCAATGGCAATGCCAATGTTCTGTAACAGTGCCTGGGATGTCCCATACATGGTCTGAAAACAACCCAGCCAAGAAGTTTAGGACCACCTCTAGGATCATCTTTTCCACCCTTTCGCTTCCAGAAGAAAACTGCATGAAGAAAACCTTGTGTCCACATTCCTCTTCTTCCCAAAAAGGTTATTCTAGGGTCAGAATTAGATTTATATCATATTTAATATAGTTTTAATTTCATTTTGTTTACAGAAAATATCTAGAATTGATCGGCTGCCTTTCCAGTAGAGTAAACATTCTAATTCCTCTAGGCTGAGTGATAGGGGCCTATGAAAAGTTAAGTGAAAGTGACTCATTCTGGTGGTGTAGAGGTTCTGTTATGTTCTGCTATCTGACAGTATGGTTATTACTTATAATTTTGATTGAAGGTGCATTGCTTGCTTATGGCTATACTAATTAAGAAAGGCTAATTATCTTCGCAAAAACTAAAAGAAACCCCAAGGTCTTGTCTGATTGGCCACACTTAAAAAGGCACATGGTTTCTATTTTGCTGAGCCGTATTTTTCAGGTCAGCTTGAAAGGTCATCAGGCAGAGTTTAGTGGTGAGTTGCGTTGTTTCGGCCTGGATGGGGAACGGGGGATGTTTTTAATGTCGTGTGAGGAGATTGGTGGTGGATATCAGTGCCAAAGCTCTGAACAGTCTACACATTGTTTTATATGCTAGGGATTACATTACATGCTGGAACCAGCCTGTGTTGAGGAAGTTCTTTCATTTCTGTGTCAGAGAATGCTTGTGGGGAGTGTGTGTCCATTTTTGGCAAAAGTACAGTGTGTGTGTGTGTTTTCGAGGTGTAAAACAAGTGCAGAATGCGTGAAAAGGACGGCAGCCAATCAGAGAATTTCAGCATGTACCCGTGATCCACTGCTCTGTGTGAAAACACCTTTGTCTGGGCAATAAAAATATCTGACTCCACAAACTTGCACAAAGATACAATCAATTGAGCTAATAAATTATATGAAAGTGACGACCCTTGTCATTGCGAGGTCACAGCACAGCACACGTGAACCACAATGAAATTGGACCTCTGCATTTAACCCATGCACTCAAACACCATGCAGCAGTGGGCAGCTATTGAAAGCAAACAGGGAGCACTGACAAGGATGGTACCTTGCTCATGGGAAATTGAAATCTGGGCAACTCCCCTAACCACTAGGCCACCGCTGCCCCATCCTTTATATATATATATGCTGCATCTAGAAGGTTACTCAGGAATCCCAGGAAGGACAGCACTTTGGGAATGACTTGAGCCCTTATTTCTTCATATTTTTCTCCCAGAGTCAGACTTACTGATGTTTTTTAGTGTGATGCTGAGGAACAGTTCTCCAGATCTTCCCGAAGGACACTGTTTTTCTCTCTCATTTTCAGTCCAGTCTGTACCTGAGCAGTTTGATTGGTTGGATAATCCACACAATGATCTACATCTGAACCTTCAAGCAGAACAAAGTCTAACTTAAACATGAAGCAGTGAAGAAACAGGTGATTCCAGATGATCAGGCGATTGGTTTTTATCCTGCTGATGCTGAACGCTGAGTGGGTGGAACCCTTTTATCTAGAACCTTGTATCTTTAACACTTTGCAGCCTGGAGCACTTTATCCCATTTCTTTCATTTAATTCATCTAGTATGACAAAGATAAGACAGTTTGACAGACATAAAATAGAATTTCTGTACCACAAGGTGATTCCCAGCAAAATATAAAGAAATGAGAGGTGGCTTAGGACTTAATGCAGTGCTGTAGTCCAGCAGCCAAGATCTGTGTGGGGTATAACTTTTGTTTAATTCATTTCAAAGTTGTTAATACTGAAAGTAAAGCCAAATGATTATCACAAAAGTAGAGGGCAAAACATCTCTCAGCCACTTGAAACCCCATGCAGATCTTCATTAAGGTGGAGCAGACTTAGAAGGGATTCATTAATATGGCTGAAATCGCACAATAAGTGCCACTCAATATAGAGCTGGAAAGAGAAAAGGTCTGATAATGGATGGATGGATGGTCAGCAGATAATTTACTCAGACAGTTCTCCAATCAGAAAAGGTCAAAACAATTTTTAATTTATTTCGTTATAATAATAATTATTTCTAATAACTAGAATTTTGGATTTTATATATATTATTATTATTTATTTTATTATGCTTTTGATGCATTTTTGAGATGCTTAAAAAAAAAAAAAAAAAAAAAATATATATATATATATATATATAATATTTTATATATAATATTTTATATATAATATTGTAGCATTTTTGTTTTACCTTTGAGGATACAGTAACACTTTTATAACTTGGGGAACAAAAAAGGACCTGCACAGCATCATTTTTGTGTTTAAATTGTTGTGAAATGCTTAATTAGGTGCCATTTAGCCTTGTGGCCCCCACATTTTTAAAAGAAATATTTCCTTTTTTTTACAAAAATCTGAATGCAGAATGCAGAATGCAGATGCAAATCTAATTAATGAATATGTAATTACGTAATTAACAAAATGAGAGTAACACATGTTTGAATGTGATTCTTCACTCTACATTTAGCTGATTTTAATTACATTTTATTCTCTATTCCGGATTCTCTAGAAAGACCTTAGCGTTTGGTCTGGACTGATTATCCCACCTCTGTTTACGACCTGTGTTTAACCTGTTGTTTTGCTTTTATAACTCATGAATAAGTAATTCCATTATTCCAGTCATTTGCCTATTCTGCATAATGGCACTTTAATTGGCTGATAGAGCTTCCGGTGAGGTCTCACTCCAGCATGAGAGACAATCACGTCTGTTTCAGTTCTTTATTGGATTTAATGCATCGCTTGCAGACACCCTTAATGAAATATAACCTCTTTATGATTCGACTTTAAAAGCATTTGCTACACTTTATTTCCCGACTATCTGTGCATAAAGCTTGTCTCTGAGCACAGACAGAGCTCTAAACCCAATAAAATGAGGCCGTGTGTCTAATTTTGCAGGGAACGGTCCTGAAAAAAACTTAAATGGTTGCTAATATATACGTAGCTTTGGTTTTAAAAGGCATCAGTGCATATATTAAGACCTTAATTTACTTTGCATCTTAATGAATATGCTTTCAGTCACTGGTTATTTCATAAAAATAAAAAAAAACCCCAAAAAACCTGATGCTCAAAACTCTTGAGCCACATCCTTCTTTATAATAATGTTATGCTGGTGAAGCTGTCTTTTGATTGGATTCAGTCACAAACAATGGCAATACATGTGTTAGTGCCCCAGGCTGCAAAGTGACTAAAGATACAAGGTTCTAGATAAAGGGGTTCCAGCCACTCAACATTCAGCATGAGCAGTGAAATAATCACCTGATCATCTGCACCTGTTTCTTCACTGCTTCATGTCTTAAGTTAGACGCTATGTTCTGCCTGAAGGTTTATACATTCGGCTATGGCCAAAAGTTTTGAGACTGACACAAATTT
The DNA here is from genome assembly GCA_017165825.1 of Hepsetus odoe. Taxonomy (NCBI): domain Eukaryota; kingdom Metazoa; phylum Chordata; class Actinopteri; order Characiformes; family Hepsetidae; genus Hepsetus; species Hepsetus odoe. The sequence goes on from CM029387.1 coordinate 4,796,935, forward strand.
TAATTTTCACAAAGTTTGCTTCCACAGTTTTAATGATGGCCCTCTTTGCCCCCAAATCCCATTTCTACTGCATTTCAGCCACAAAAGGACCTGCTGACATCATTGCTTTGCACAAAAAGGGCTTCACAAGCAAGGATATGGCCGCTGGTGAGATTGTGCCTAAATCAACCATTTATCAAATCATCAAGAACTTCAAGGAGAGAGGTTCAGTTGTTGTGAAGAGGCTTCAGGGCATCCAAGAAAATCCAGCAAGCCAGGACATCTCCTCAAGTTGATTCAACTGCAGGATCACCACCAGTGCAGATCTTGCTCAGGAATGGAAGCAGGCAGGTGTAAGTGCATCTGCACACACAGTGAGGTGAAGACTTTTGGGTGATGGTCTGGTGTCAGGAAGGGCAGCAAAGAAGCCACTTCTCTCCAAGAAAAACATCAGGGACCGACTGATCTTCTGCAGAAGGTACAGGGCTTGAACTGCTAAAGACTGGTGGAAAGGCATTTTCTCAGATGAGTCCCCTTTCTGATTGTTTAGGTCATCAACGGTGAGCGCTACCATCACTCCTGTGTCATGCCAACAGTAAAGCATCCTGAGAACATTCATGTGTGTGGTTTCTTCTCAGCCAAGGGAGTGTCTCACTCACAATATTACCCAACAACACAGCCATGTATGAAGAATGGAACCAAAACATCCTCTGAGAGCAACTTCTCCCAACCATCCAAGAACAGTCTGGTGAAGAACAATGCCTTTTCCAGCATGAAGGAGCACCGGGCCATGAAGCAAAAGTGGTAACTAAGTGGTTCGGGCAACAAAACATTGACATTTTAGATCTGTGGGCAGGAAACTCCCCAGACCATAATTCCATTTTGAACTTGTGGTCAGTCCTGAAGAGGCAGGTGGATAAACTAACACCCACAAACTCTGACAAACTCCAAGCATTGATTATGCAAGAATGGGCTCCATCAGTCAGGTTTTGGCCAAGAAGTTGATTAACAGCATGTCAGGACGAATTGTAAAGATCTTGAAAAAGAAGGACCGAAACTGCAAATATTGAAATATTGTGCATAAACTCAACGTAATTGTCAAAAAAGCCTGTGAAACTTTGAAATCCTTGTAATTATAATTCAGTTACCATAGAAACATCCGACAAAAAGATCTAAAAACACAGAAACAGCAAACTTTGTGAAAACGAATATTTGTGCCATTCTCAAAACCTTTGGCCACGGCTGCAGACCGCTGTGTCTTAATCAACAAACAAACAATGTTCCTCAACAAGACATTAAAAATACAAGAAACCATGTAAACAGAAAATGAAGAAATGAGGGTTTCAATACTTTTTCACATGAATGCATCTTGCTATTGTGCTCTTTGGCCATTTTATTTGAAATACCAACTCTGTACCTCTATACTCTTTGTACCTACTGGCCACTTTATTAGACACACATACTGTTGTATTTCTAACAGTTTCAGAATCAGAATTATTAATCCTGGTCCACCAGTAGGCACACGTAACTATGTGACACAAATGAGAAAATATAATATATACACTACAAATAAATTAGATGTCAAATAAACTGCTATGCTGACTCATGTGCTCTGCTTTAATAAAGCTCCTTTGTGCACGATGTTTTAAATAAACTCTGCTCTGCAAACTGCAGTGTTCTTTATAATCAGCTCGTAGCTGCAGAACCTCGTACTGACAATGCCGATTACTATGGGTGCAATCTGGTGTTCAAAGCAGTACACAACTGTCGAAGAAGAAGAAAAACAGGAGAACACTAAAACATATGCCTGAAACCAGAAAGAAGAAGAGAGAAGAAAGAAAGTGGAAAAAAACAGGCCAAGAAGAACCTCTACTCATTGTATGGTTACAAGCTGTGCAGATGAAAGTCTGTTAGATTCCTACACACTCAGAGTGTTGGGCTTGATTGCAAATGGCACAACTACTCAGAAGCTTAAAGTTATTTCTTCTTTGTGTGTGTGTGTGTGTGTGTGTGTGTGTGTGTGTGTGTGTGTGTGTGTGTGTGTGTGTGTGTGTGTGTCACTGGGACATATGTGCAGAGAATAGCACACTGCATAGTTCTGTAGCTCTGTCTGTGTCTATAACTGGCACTTGGTTCTGCCTGGAAAGAGATTAATGTACATACACTCAGTGACCTGGTTCATCATGTCCATCCATCCATCCATACATCCATCCATTCACCCACCCGACCTTACTACCCTTCCATCTAGTCTCTTGCAAACACAAAAGTATCAACTTTCTTTCTCCCCATCATATCAGCAAGCGCTCTCCAACATTCAAACATACATACTACCAACATTCCAGTCCCCGCCCTCATTTCCACTCTCCTACATTTCTTTCTCTCCTCTTACTTCCAGACATGCCTTCACACTCTTCTTCTCCTACTTCTTCTCCTTTGGCCAACAGTAGCCCAGTTTCCATCTGCTTCCTGTAGGCTAACGGCACTGATGACAGTCGGTGTTAACCCCGGCCTCGACTGATCCGGTGTGGAAATCTGATTTGTTTCCTGCGTTTTGATTTGGCAGAGGTTTGGCACCGGATGCCCTTCCTGACGTAAGCCTCCCCATTTATCAGGACGTGGTGTGGGATTGTCTGAATTGGGATCGTTTCCAAACATTGGCAAAATCATATTTAGAACTTTAGGGGTGGTCTAAGACTTTTCAGGCAAGCGTGCCGGCGGGACGTCCATCTCTCCAAGACGTAACCGAAAATCAGTTCTGTGATGGTGCCTGCCCTGATGTTGTCCATCCATCCATCCATCCATCCATCATCACAGCCGCTTACTTTATACAGTAAAAGGTGGAGACCAGTCTCCTGACTTACCGCAACCTAAAGCATTGCTGCTCCCCAGCTGATCTCCCTGCCTGAGTTTCCTCCCTCAGGTTTCTTCAGTAGCTGGCTGCGGTCGAGATAGTTTGGGTCAAGGCCGAGATGACTGAGACAGAAGGCTAATTATTTTTTACAGCTGTTTTCTTGTAAACAGGGACAGGTGGTGTAAGGGAATTAACAGTGTGTGATTTTTCTCTCAGATCTGAAAAATGAAGAGAACAGGCTTGTTTGTCATTTATGAGCTGATTGGTCTTCCTCATGCTTCCTCTCGCTGACCACCTTACATGACACACTACACTTGCAGGCCACTTTAAAAAAAAAAAAAAAGCAACCCCCCCTTGTCATTGCGAGGTCACAGTACAGCACACAGTGAACCACAATGAAATTGGACCTCTGCATTTAACCCATGCAGCTATTGAAAGTGCCCGGGGAGCAGTGACGGGTACGGTACCTCGCTCAAGGGTACCTCAGGACAACCTACTGGGGGGGAATCGAACCCACAACTCCTTAACCACTAGGCCACCGCTGCCCCAACACCTACCTTGTACCTCCACTCAATGGCCAGTTTATTAGACACACCTATCCTGGCACTGGGCATATAACTCATCACATTGTAATCTATTGTCATATTTTAGATTTTTAATTAATTTTATTTATTTATTTTTTTATTTAAATGGTCAATGCTCTTTGGAATCTGTGCTGACTGAGTGGGAAGGTTGTTCAGACAGCAGTGTATTCGATGGACTGATGCAAAGTGTGGAGGTGTTTTTTAGACTTCATCCTAAAGGCACAAATACTGCAGTGATTTTAGTGATTTCATTATTTTTTAAACAGCTCAGACCTCTTTGATTGGAGGTCTTCTGTGCCTTTGTAACAGTTGACAAAAGAGAATGAATGCATAAAAAAAGCTTTTAGAGCAAAAGCTGAATTCAGCTGAATTGCTGGCCATTTTGAATTGTGACTAGACGTTTCGGCTCCTCTTATATGAGGTTTTGTCTGTTTCCAAACCTTCGGTGACTTTGTCTTGATGAACGTGTCGCTGAAGGCAGAAGGATGAACTGCTGGAATGTGTGCACTTATGGCTGAATACACTCAGAAAACCAGACGTATCTGTGAGCGCAGACGCACATTGTGCCCTGACATGAGCGTAATAGGCCTTCACAGTGTGCCTGTCTAAAAGAACAAACTTTCTTAAAGATTTAGGTGATGTATCTTTATGCAATGCATGCTGGGTAACTGTAAATTCTGTCAAACTAATGAAACTGAAGGCTGTGTTGCAGCAAGGACTTTTCACAATCAGACAACATTGAAAGTTTTATTTAAAATAATCTTAAACAGAGAATTAGTTTATAAATAATATAAATTCATCACTTTTTATTTTTGCCATTTTTTCATTTAAAGGCATTTTGGGCATCGTTTAGAAAATCCTGGATTGTTAAGTGTTAAGTTCAGTAGCTGCATCGTGTTTAAAACCTCTTAAGTGTATAATAGTGGTCTATTTCAAACACTGTGCCAGTCCAGGCTTATACGGATCTACTGGCTTATCCATTGAAAAAGGAACAATATGGGATTAGTTTAATGAGAACAGGGCTCAGTTATTGACACTGAATAGCAACTAAGAAAAATCACGTTCAGACAAGTCGAGGATGTTGTTACAAACTGGCTGATTATCAACTCGCTGCAAGCTAAAGGCTGTACCTCACACACAGCACTGTTAGTTTACCCAAGTCTCCAAAAACACCAACTCCTGAGTAAAGAGTGTGACTCCGATTGGTCGAATCGATACTCCAGCTTCCATTGAGAAGCAGATCCGGTTTGATGAGAATAAACTCAGTCAACTTGCTTTTTTAGAATTAAACTTCTCTCTCACTAACGGCTGCTTGGATTCGGTCTTCTGGTTGTATTGTGCAATTCTCGAATCAAAATGTCAGAATCACACTCAGTGGCTTTCCTTCCTTCATTAGTACACAAAGATAGACAGATAGATAGATAGAAAGACACAGAGAGACAGATAGATAGATAGACAGATAGATAGATAGACAGACAAAGACAGACAGATAGATAGATAGATAAATAGATAGATAGATAGATAGATACACAGATAGATAGATAGACAGACAGACAGATAGTTACATAGATAGATAAATAGATAGATAGACAGACAGACAGACAGATAGATAGATAGACAGACAGTCAGATAAATAGATACTTAAATAGACTGATAGATAGACAGACAGATAAATAGATAGATAGATAGACAGATAGATAGATAAACAGATAGTTTGATAGATAGGCAGGCAGGCAGACAGACAGACAGACAGACAGATAATTAGATAGATAGATAGACAGGCAGATAGATAGATAGGCAGATAGATAGATAGATAAACAGATAGACAGGCAGGCAGACAGACGGACAGATAGTTAGATAGATAGATAGATAGACAGACAGACAGAGATAGATAGACAGGCAGATAGATAGATAGATAGACAGACAGGCAGGCAGACAGACAGACAGACAGATTGATAGATAGACAGATAGATAGCTAGATAGACAGACCGACAGATCCCATTTTTAAATTAGAACATAACTTTTAACTCGAGTATATCTGATTTTTTTTTCAAACATTTCTCACAGTTGACAAAATCTAGTTTTATGCAAGTGGGTCCCAGCTTCGGTTTTTCACTTTTATTGCTGTATGTTTGGCATACTTTTTTAAAATTGTTATTAAACCGTTGTTCTGTTAGATGCAACTAAAGTACTGGTACTTAAACTTGGATTTTTATAAACATAATTGAGAATTATTTCTTCATTGGGCTCAAACATTACCTTGAATTCAGTGCAACTCACTCAAAGACAACATGGAAAGATTAAATTCTGCTTTTGAAGAGGCTTAGTTTGGATGGTTCTTTAGAGAAGCGTTTTCATAAGCGAGATGAGTGATCGTGAAGAACGGTCTTAAAAATAGAACCTTCACATGATGCAATGGAACTAAAGTCCATGAAAGCACACACCGTGCAGCAGGGGGCAGTTACTGCAAGCACCAGGGGAGCAGTGATGGGGATGGTACCTTGCTCAATCTGACCATCTGATCCTGGGACGAGCTCTTAGCTCTTAACCACTTATTTGACATCGATCCATGATCCGTGTTCAGTCACAGCACTGTGTATTTGTTTTTTATCTTTAAACCAGCTTTAATATTTTGAGATTACAGAACCTCCCATGATAACAGAACAAGATGTTGTTCAATCTTATAAATTATAAATAAGGAAAAATGAATCCAGAATTCTATTGTGCCTGGAAACAAACCTAAAATGGCCCGTTTAAACAGTGCCATCATTGTTAATCAGATTTTTTATAACACATGTGTTTGTTACTGGATGAATCTGCCTGTCCTGCATAATGAAACTTTAATTGGCTGAATGCTACTGTTTTATGAAGTTAAACCCCACCATGTTCACTGTGTGTCCCAGGAGATCCAGGAGAGCATGCCAGGCTTTGGGCAGAGGGAATCATGGGAAGACTTTGGCAGTGGTGAAGAGAACAGTGGGGACTGTGATGACGAGGACGGTTGCCAAGGATCCGGAGAGGACGACCCCAGAATCTGTGAGTGCATCCTAAACATTGAGCAGTCACTGAACTCTTATTCGTAGCTTTATGGTTAAAATGAAAAGGGGTGGAGAGTTTACACTGCATAACCTTCTGATTTCTTCTGAAGAATCTCTGCTGAAAGTGCAGGATGTACTTGTGTGACGTCACAGTCGAGTTAGTAAGCTATCGAGTCCTTTGATTGGACGTTTTGGAAGATATCTGTACATTTTTGACAGTTTGACATTAAGTCGCTTAAGACCCTCACCTGAATGAGATAATTAGTTAACATAGTAAACTGGATATGCCTGAAACTCTGAGCAGTCAGGATCAAAGAGGTGGAACGTGATCTTAAGTGCTGTTTGCCCAAGGCTATCCATTAGACCACCATTTGAAACTGTGGTGACAGAAAATCACTTTGCATGTCCATTTTTCTTCCATAGTGTTTGTAGCGATGCCATTTTTGGCTGATTGAAGTTCATAGTCAATTTTCCAGCTGCAGAGGTCGATCTATAGTTAATGAGCTATATTCATGTCCAAAGGTCACTTTGGAGCCACAGAAGAAGTTCTTTCATCTTTCCAAAAAAGGCTTTCTATCCTCTTAATGAACTCAAAAACTGCCCAGAATGGACCCTTATGGGAATGAGCTGGGGGTCGGGGGTATTTTGGCCACTTTATTTATTTTTTTGCTTTTGCGTTTTGATTTTTTTCTTTTTTTTTTGTTGTTTGTTTCTTCATTTTTGGCTTCTTCACTTATTGCTAATTGCACCAATTGCTTTCAATGGCAACCTACAAACTAGTCAACATGTGTTAGACTATATATTTGCATATATATATTGCATTACATTCACATTCTTCTAGGGGTTGCAAACACTCCCGAGCGCTATTAAGGTTTCCTATTTCATGGGCTGGATTCTAGAGTGTCAGAGGGACCACAAAGAATATTAACCTGACAGATCTTGAGAACATGAAGGGGACTCCACTGCCCACAATAACACTCTGCGATACAGGTCCTCAGGCTCATTCCTTTTAATCCACCTTCACTCCCTGACCTCATTCCCCTCGAACTCGCTGAGCTTTCTGACCCTCATTTTGTTCCATGCAGCGAACGTTACAATCCGCCACACTGTCCATAATTTAGCGGCGGTCTCTTGCAGCAGCGCTGCGTAACTCAATCCACACCTGTCCCCACCAGGGTGCCCTTCAGCAGCCATCCTGTCCACTGAGACCGCTCGATTCCCATAATCAGCGGTTAGTGAGCTTCAGGGGCATATACATCAGAGAGAGAGGCAGAACTAGTCTATATATCATACTCTGTATTATTTCAGCTGAGGAGCATTCAGAACGAGAAGACCTCTAACAGAAGCTGGTATTCGTCCATCACTGGAGTTTTTGCCCAAGGCCACCAGCTCCCTTATAATAAGCCACAGAACAATGCCGCCATGGCTGTGTGGGCTTATTTCATTTCCCCAGAGTAAATTCTCCAAGAGGTGAAGAGGGTGGAAGATGTTCAGCCATAAAAGAAAAGAGGCAACATTATGTTTTTAAACATATCTATCCCTGACTGTCCCCACTGAGGTTGATTGAGCTCGTGATGATACTGAAATTATACAATTCACTTGAATAAAGGCAGATTTCCTATAAAAAAAAATAGTCATGCAACTAAATGTGCACAAAATGTCACCATTTAATAAATGATTTCTATATAATTCTTCACTTTCACTTGCTGGAAATGATAATATAATAAACTAGCATGGTTAGTTATCTTTATGCATTCTAAGTTTTGCAAATAATTGTCAACATAATGATATTATTTTAAATGTAAAATAATCATATAGTCATATTTAAAATGTGACAATTGAAACAGTGTTTGTTTTATTATTTGTGATTACATTCTACCACGGGCTGACACCCCATCCACCCATTATCTGAGCCGCCCACCTATCCTATCCTAACCAGGAAGATGCAGGAGCCCCTGTGCTGCTTTCATAGGTAAAAAAAAAAGTGATGATACTCCAGGTTTCCAATCCGTTACAGGGCAGAGCACCTGGAGAAATCCCATGCAAACTGCAAAGTGAAAGTGAAAGTGGCTATTCTTGTCATTGTGAGTGCATGGCACAGCACAAAGTGAACAAACATGAAATTACACCTCTGCATTTTATCCACACACACCGTCCAGCAGGGGGCAGCTATTGAAAGCACCTGGGGAGCGGTCACTGGGACAGTACCTTGCTCAGGGGTACCTCAGGGCAACCTACTGGTCTGGGATATGAACCCATGACCTTCTGATCCTGGGGCCTCGTCCCTAACCACAAGGCCACCGCTGCCTAGACAAGTCAGCTTTCATGCAGCGTTTGAACGAAAATGTGACTGAAATATTAAACAAGGATAAAGCTTTATTTCCATCTGCTTTGTACAAGACAAATTCAAAACAAGCTGGTGATTAAATTCTTAATCATAATCAAAATCCTCCCCCAAATGAATTGAATCAAAGATGTAGATGTTAATGAGCAAGTTCCAAACGACTACAAGCCTCCTGCATGCTCTACCCAGGTGCCACCCCTCACCTGAACCACACAGATTATTTCTAGCAGACGAGAATACACCCAAGATGGAAAATCTCATACGCGTGTAAAACGGCAACTCTGGACAATGTTGATTCCTCCATAAATTGTCTAGAGTTCATATGTGAAATTCACTAGAGGGAGAGAAGGAGAGATAAACCTTTTTTTTTTTTTTTTCGAGGCCATGTTTGCATAGACGACAATAGAGAGCCATTAATTACAGCGGAGCTCAGGCAGGCTGTGGCAGTGCAGGAAGAATAACATAAACAGCAGCACTGCAACAGCAGCCAACTTATTAACATGCTGAAAAGACAGAATGAATGAAAGATAGAGACAGAGCCAGGGGGTGTTGGGGGAAAGAGGGATGCAAACAACTGGACAAGGCTCTTGTCTTTGGAACCGACAGAGAAGAGGGCTTCTCCGGCATCTGTTGTGTGCATGTTTTTATTGTTTTTGTCTTTTTTTTTTCTTTTTTTTTCTCTCCTCATCTATGCCAACTTCTGTTTTCTGCTTTGCCTTCTCTCTCCCTCTTTCTCTCTCTCTTTTCCTCTTTCTGTATGCCAACTCCAACACATGCTCAGCAGTGCCATGGAGCTCAGGGCAAACCGCCGGAACCTTTGACGAGAGATACAGAATGTTCTAGGAAGCATGTTTGGAGAAAAACCCAGAAAGAAGGGAAGAAAGAGAAAGAATAGTCTTTGGTTTGGAGACCTGAGCGTTTCAACCTGTGCTCTTTTGACAGGTGCACCTGCAGGGCTTGATAAACAATAAAAAGTTGGATAGTTTCTCACTGATTTCTGCAATGATAAAAACTCGCAACTAATACCGCTGGACTGATGTCTTCATGCTCTGAATATTGACGAAAGCGGGACTCCTTGTCTCTAAAGTATCACTGGACTGCATATCTTGGGGTACTGAAATGAAGTCACTGTGAACCTTCCTCTACATTTAACCCACCCATCCCACATCTGGGGAGCAGTGTTGGGGACAGTACCTTGCTCAAGTGTCCCTTAGAGTAAGCTTTACGCCTCAAATCCGTGATCCTCAAATCATAGAATCATAGAAATCGTAGAATAGTCACTTTCACTTATTGTAGGATTTTTTGCATGCAGCCTTTGCTGCTTTGTAGTTCTCATGATTCATGACTAATTTCCTGTCATCTTGGAGAGAAGGCTTCATAAAAGATGAATGTTGTTTAAAAACGGAGCCCGTCAACCGTTATAACCTTCATTTATATCTTCACCTGCTTCACCCAGCCTTGGGGACTTCTGGCAAATTTTGTGATATTATTGTGTAGGATTTCTCTCGCTCTCATTCTAGAGGATATTCAGTTCTGAAACCAGAGCTGTTATGATAGGTGCTCTGGGTCTACTGCGTTTTATGAGCATGTACTTCTCAAAATCCCTTTTGGACTTTGCTGAGGACAGATGTCTTTACTGGCACGAGGAACTATTGGAGAGATCCCATTGCTGACGTTGTGGGTGACTTTATTGTAGTGATGTATTTGAACTATAGTTTTATTTAGCTCTCTTGGCTGACCCTGCTCGCTTCTTTATGAGCCTTATTGAGTCTTTTAGGGGATGTCACGCAATGCATGACTGAACAAGTGTTGCCCCTCTGATGATGCAACCACAAAAAGCTTGATTTGATGAATCTTATGTAAGAATGGGGATTAAGGACTGCCGCAGCACCTAAACTTGTGCATAGGGCCTTGTCCATGTCTCTGGTTGCCTTCTCTTTAACCTTTGGAGAGTTTTTGCAATTGTTCAGGCATGCACTGGAGAGCCGATGAAGATAAACACACTGAGAATGAATACACGGTGCATCTGAACTACTAATTGAAAAAAATTGCGCTCCAGCTTTCCCGCTTCTTTATTTCAACCAATCCACGCAGAGATTGCTGCGTGGATTGTGTGAATGGAGATCTGCTCTAGAGAGGAGAGGAATGAAAGTGAGTAGGACAAAGACAAAATACATGAGTGTGAACGAAAGGGAGGAAAGTGGAGTGGTTGGGATGCAGGAAGTGGAGGTGACAAAGGTGGATGAGTTTAAATACTTGGGATCAACAGTTCAGTGTAACGGCGAGTGTGGAAGAGAGGTGAAGAAGAGAGTGCAGGCAGGTTGGAATGGGTGGAGAAGAGTGGCTGGAGTGATTTGTGACAGACGGGTACCAGTGAGAGTAAAGGGGAAGGTTTACAGGAAAAGATAGGAGGCGGAGCTGGAGGTGTCAGAGTTAAAGATGCTCAGATCTTTGTTGGGTGTGACGAGGATGGACAGGATTAGAAATGAGTAAATTAGAGGGACGGCTCAGGTTGGACGTTTTGGAGACAAAGTTAGAGAAACAAGGATGCATCCTATAAGTAGCAACCATCCTGAGGAGAAGGCCTACATCTCCATACTGTCTGCACACATAAGAAGGAGAGCACTAAGCACTTACCTTACACCCGTCTGGACTGCAGGTCATTGGTGAGCGTGTCCTCCCTTCTGGTTAGTAGTGCTTCATTGAAACACCGAGCCATTAATGCACATGGCACGTTCTGCATGTGTGCTGAACTGCTGTCACCCCAATATCCCAGTAATGCAGCCACAGTAAGGCTTTATATCTTTCTTTTATGGTGCATTTTAATAGAGTTCACCTCCTGCCCTTGTCTCTGCTCTCCTTCCTTTTCATCACGTATCCATCCTTCCCTTCCTCACCCTCTCACTTGCCCACACGTGATCTGCGATTGGATAAAAGGCTTTTTTTTTTCCTTGAGGTCAACTTTCTGTGCCCCAACCATCACTTTGCTTCTCATTTGCCCTCAGAGATCGTGCCCCTATAGCATGATCATCATGGAAATAAGGCTCTGCTGGCCCATTTTTTCAGTGCTCCAGGACCTGGCCTAGCAGGCACCACATGATTTAAGCATGATGAGCTGTGACCTCTCCACCGATCAATCCATTTGTGCATGTAATACAATGCAAATAGAAGCTAAGACATCTTCAGGATCTTCAGTGTTCCTCTAGGTCAACAGGTCCCAACATCAGCATCTCCTCGGTCCAAAGCTAACAGGATCAATCTGAGCAGGTCTGTGCATCTTGGGCATTACCGTATTCAGCAATCGAACACGTGACCTAATTTCCTGCTTTTCAGATATTCAGAGATCCGTCTAGACATTGACTGACAGCTTTCAGGGCATGGGCAGGCAAGCTGATTATTGTTCAGTTAGTCGAAACAGTTCGTTTTTCTACCAAAAATCAAATCATTTCATTTCAGTTCGTTTTATTCTGAAAACAAACTGTGACTGTAATGCCGGACAAAACAAACTGGACGCAAAGATTTTCATTTTAGTGGCGATTTTTAAGAGGCTTTTCTTTAAATATCCATCAGTCGTGATGGTTTCGTTTTTTCTCTTCAGCACTTTGCACAGTGTGCATAATTCATTAAAAAGAAAGAAAAAAAAACATGATGCATCAATTAAAAACGTTGTCTTTGACACTTTTTCAGCACTGACATTACAGACAACTTTGACTAATCAAGCCAGTCCTGTAATTACAGCCATTATTCTGGTGCACACGCCTGGCTGTCAGACAGGAACGTTCCAGACCTTCATTTTATTATTACTGGGAAATGACACTATAAATATAAAAATCTGGTTTTGTATTCATTTTGGTCTTAAATTGCTTCAAAAAAATATCGTGGACACTCTCTGTCTCTGTCTATAGTAGAAGTTTTGTATTAAATTCCTAAAAACGTTCAGTGAATAATGATCCAGTTGGATGGTTTCTCTGTAGTTTGTAAATTAGAATAGGCAAGATTCCCCACTGGCACCTCTTACATGTCAGATTGAGCACCAACGTAATAACGGAGTAAAGAGGAGTGAGTCAGTCACGTTTTGATTTCCAGTTGGTCTCTAAAACCAGATGACAAATTGCTGCTTCTTCCAATGTGCTTAAATGTACACACACACACACACACACACACACACACACACACACACACACACACACACACACACACACACACACACATAAATGTGACACAGTGAGATGTTAGTCATGTCTATAGTGCACAGAGTTACCAACACATTGGAATATTGCACATTTCTCCATACAGGAGTTATTGCACATCCAGGAGGGTTGGGTAGGTGGGAGTGAGTGCAAGAAGAAATGAATTCAGATTCAGATTTTATTTCTTTACTGCTCTGGGAGAGAAACTGTCCCTGAATCTGTTTATTCTTGAGAAAAACAAAGTGAATAAAGCATCTCAGAGGAGATTTCATTAATATAATCCAGTCTACAGACAGACAGACAGACATGTTTTGCTATAAGTGACTTCTTCCTCCATGCATGATGTCACGATGACAGTTTGGTTGGATCAGCATTAAAGTCACATTAATTCCAATCCTGCTGTTCAGACAGAGACACACTGCCACAACTCAGAGGTGGAGAAACACCCTGGTTGCCAGTCCCTCACAGGACATACTTCTGTGCTGCAGATCAGACGACGTTTACCTCTTCGATGTCTTAAACCCAACAGTTGCCAGAAGAAAGTTTCATCGGTGCTGGGAATAGGAAGCTAGGATCATGGTCAGGATTCTGAGACTGAACCCATCTTGCTGGAAAACTTAAAGTGAAAGTGACAACCCTTGTCAATGCGAGGTCATAGCACAGCAAGCATGAACCACAAGGAAATTGGACCTCTGCTTTTAACCCATGCACACAAACACCGTGCAACTATTGAAAGTGCCTGGGGAGCAGTGACAGAGACGGTACCTTGCTGAGGGTCACTACTTGTGAGGGAATCGAACCCACAATCTTCCGATGGGGGGCCAACTCCCTAACCACTAGGCCACCGCTGCCCCATAGTCTGCACTAAGCTCATGATGGCGATGCTTCAGTTCTTACAAACAGGCTTGAGCTTGTTACAGTTCATCACAATGCTGCACACTCGCTGTAACCTTAAAAGATCCACCGACTGACAGAGCGAACCTCCAAGATTATGTGTGGAGCTGTTGTGCATGTGGGGAGTGGCACATTCCTTCAGGGAACCAACTGCAACTAAACAAGAACAGAAAACGCCAGTGAGAAGTTATTCCAGCTCATACATGTGCCACAAGCGTTCCTTTAGAGCAAAGGAAAAAAAGGAGGGTGTAGAACCTTTTTAACACTCAAAGAACCTTCACATAGTGTTAGGCTCGGATATCTGTATCTGTACAAAGTTCTTTTTTGGGAGGTTTTCTCAAGTTTTGAGTTGAGAGTTAGAATTGCATTTTAGTCAAATCTGGTATCCAAATGAGTTTTCTTTCAAATGTTCAGAAAGGACAGAATCTGGACAGAAAGGACAGTTATGTCAGAATGCTGTTCATCGACTACAGTTCAGCATTCAACACCATCATCTCTCAGCATCTGAGTGAGAAGCTGAGGCTGCTGGGCCTGAACACCTCCCTCTGTAACTGGATCCTGGACTTCCTGACTAGGAGACCCCAGTCAGTCAGGATCAATAGCAGCACCTCCAACACCATCACGCTGAGCACAGGAGCCCCCCAGGGCTGTGTGCTCAGCCCACTGCTGTTCACACTGATGACCCACGACTGTGCAGCCAAGCACAGCTCGAACCACATCATCAAATTCGCTGATGATACAACCGCGGTGGGTCTGATCAGCGGTGGAGACGAGGCAGCTTACAGAGAGGAGATACAAGAGCTGACGGACTGGTGCAGAACCAACAACCTGTCTCTGAACGTCGACAAGACTAAAGAGATGGTTGTTGACTTCAGGAGACCACGTCGGGACCACACTCCACTTATCATCAACACCTCACCTGTGGAGATGGTCAAGAGCACCAAGTTTCTTGGTGTTCATATCACTGACAACCTCACGTGGTCCCTCAACACCAACTCCATCACAAAGAAAGCCCAGCAGCGCCTCTACTTCCTGCGCAGACTGAGGAAAGCCCATCTCCCACCTTCCATCCTCACCATCTTCTACAGAGGAACCATTGAGAGCATCCTGAGCGGCTGCATTACTGCCTGGTACGGGAACTGCAACGTCTTAGACTGCAAGTCCCTACAACGGGTAGTGAGAACAGCTGAGAAGATCATCGGGGTCTCTCTGCCCTCTGTACAGGACATTTTCACCACTCGCTGCATCCGCAAAGCAACCAGCATTGTGGATGATCCCTCCCACCCGTCCCACACTCTCTTCTTCCTCCTGCCATCCAGGAAAAGGTTCCGCAGCATACGGGCCTCCACTTCCAGGATGGGAAATAGTTTCTTCCCCCTGGCCATCAGACTGTTGAACTCTTAAACCGCCAATATCTACCCAGTCCACCATTATCATATTGTATTTATTTATTTATCTCATGTTGCACTCTGCACTTTACCAATAACACTGCTCTACTACACTGCTACACTGTAATCTACCTGGGCTGCTTTGTTCCGAACACTACAGATGAATGTATTGTCTGTTGTGCCGTCTGTTGTTGTCTGTCTTGTCTGCACTTGTTGCCCTGTTTTGTGTCTTATGTTGTGTCTTATGTTGTCTTGTGTCTTGTGTCTTGTCTTGTGTGTAGCACCAGGGTCCTGGAGGAACGTTATTTCGTTTCACTGTGTACTGTGTACTCTGCTTTTCACCAATACACACTGTGTGACTGGAGCCAGCAATTTAAAGTGCCCCCTGGGAGCAGTGATGGGGACGGTACCTTGTTCAAGGGTCCCTCAGTGCAACCGACTGGTTTGGGATTCGAACCCACAACCTTCCAATCCTTGCGCCTAGTCCCCTACCACTAGATCAGGTTCTATATAGGTCAGATTTTCAGACAGCCCGGGCAGTTGAGTGCACTGGAAGTGAAGATGGATTAATATTAGTGGTAGAAAAGAAAGTGGGTCGATAAGTCTTATGTCCTGAATTGAAAAACGTAGGAAAATGACCCTCCTGCTGTTCACATACAGCATTAAGTACTGAATAGTGCATTGACTGAAGGACTGGAACCTTGTGCCTATGTTTAAGCAAGAGGGACGTTCTAGATAATGAACAAGTTAATAATAAGGAAGTTTGCTTGTATCAAATACTTCCAGAATAAAAAAGAAACTCTTTTCACTCTGGGGTCAGAGAAACAATTTGTGCTTAAAATTAATGATGTCATAAATCCTCCTGAGATCTAGAGAAGAGAAAAATGATGAGAAAAAGACTAAAATGTTATGCTTTAATGTGCTGATAGTGACATGAATCGCATGAGAAAACAAAACTGTGAATCTAAGGTCTTGGGGCAGCGGTGGCCTAGTGGTTCGGGAGTTGCCCCGCATCGGAAGATTGTGGGTTCGATTCCCACACAAGTAGGTTGCCCTGAGGTACCCCTGAGCAAGGTACCGTCCCTGTCACTGCTCCCCGTGCGCTTTCAATAGCTGCCCACTGCTGCAGGGTGTTTGTGTGCATGGGTTAAAAGCAGCATTGTGGTTCACGCTTGCTGTGCTGTGACCTCGCAATGACAAGGGTTGTCACTTTCACTTTTCACTTTCACTTGTAGGGCTGCACAGTGAGCAAGGAGTTTATCCTAAGCATTTAACCTACCCAGACATGCCCATAGTGAACACGCACAGGAGGCAGCGATGGCCTAGTGGTTAAGGACTAGGTCCCAGGATTGGAAGAAAGTGGGTTTAAATCCTGGACCAGTAGGTTGCCCTGAGTACCCTTGAGCAAGGTATCATCTCCATCACTGCTCCTTGGGTGCTAGACATGACTGAGCACTGCTGCACGGAGTGTGAGGGTTAAAAGCAGAGATTTATTCTCACTGTGTGCTGTGCTGCCTTACACAAATAGACACTTTCATGTTCACTTTCACACCAGGAGCAGCGCGTGTCCGGGGAGCAGTTCTGAGGTTAAGTGTCTTGCCCAAGGCCACTTCAGCCAGGGGTGTGAGAGTGGTGAAGTTTTGTTCAGCCAACTTTCCCTGCTGGTCCTGGGGATTGAACCCCCTGGTTGCAAGCCCTCTTCTCTAACCATCAGACCCGTTTTTATTCTCCCTAAGAACTTTGTCCAATCTAGTGATCATTTAAGCACATTTATTATGATTAATGTGTGTTATTTAGACTTCCTGCTGTAGTTTTGCTCGCACATCCTTGGTGATGTTGAACCAAAGACTTGTTTCTCAAATCTGGTGCCACATTTTAATGCATCTCTAAAACACTAAAGAAGAGCAAACAAGACCAAGTTCAAAAACTGTTTTTTTTTCCTCCCTTCTTCCCGTTGCACTGCAGGATTCCACTGTCCCATCCTCCTAGAAACCAAGAAGTAAACACATTTAAATGGCCATCTTTCTCCCGGGCCAGTGTCCACCAGCCTTTCATCTGTCCTTTTCCTGTTGAGCCAAATGAAGGTCAGCAGACATTTTGGACAGATCATTATGATTCCTCAGTCACTCTTCTGCCTGTTGTTTATGGCTCTGGCTAATGGGAACGCATGGCAGGAGACAAACGGTGGGACGGTGGGATACTTTTTCCCTTGTCTGGATGTTTCTAGAAGATATACGACTGGTTCCTCCCACATCTCTGAAATGCGAGCCTCTCTCCTCCAGGCAACCCAAGGGGATTCTCCAGGCCTTTGTCAAAACCACCTTGAGCCAGTGTTACAGATGTTGGGCAACAGGGGGGTCTACAGTCCTTCGGGACCCTTAGCAACAAGTTTTAATGTGGCAACAGCTGAGCTTTTCACGGTGTTATGGCCTTGGCTGCTTTGGGCAAGTTGGGGGTGGGGGGTGCAGGACGAGCTGAGAGAGACAGAGAGTGAGACAGAGAGAGAGAGAGACAGAGAGAGAGAGAGACACAAATGAACTATACAATGCAGTTCAAAATGGAGTAATTGCCATAATAATATATAGTGAAATATTCTGGCTGGTAAAAAACCCAGCATTTCATCACAATATCTAACATTTCTCATCCTTTCATATAAATATTTTAAGACTTTTCAAACTCTTCCTAGACTTTAAAAACTTTTTTTTGTACTTGTTTTAAGTCATTTTATTGAGCGAATCTATTTCATCTTGCGTTATTGTTGCTGTCGGAGCAAAAAAATCTAAATAATGAATTAATTGCCTGAAAATTGTCCAGAATTATCTTGTAAAAAGTATTTCATAATAACCTTTTTGTTTCCCCTGTTAAGCTGCCATTTGGGAGATGTTTGTTCCGTTTACATTATACTGGCAGATAATTGGGTCTAAAAAAAAAAAGTAAATGATCAAAACTAAGCCAAGACGATCTCAGACTATAAATAAGTAAACTATTGACTATCTGCCAATAAGATTCAAAGATTCAAGGTTCAAACCCCTTACCAGCAGGTTGCCCTGAGGTACCCTTGAGAAAGGTACCGTCCCCGTCACTGCTCCCTCGGCGCTTTCATAGCTGCCCACTTCTGCACGGTGTTTGCATGGGTTAAATGCAGAGGTCGGGGCAGCGGTGGCCTAGTGGTTCGGGCGTCGGCCACATGATCGGAGGTTTGGGGGTTCGAACCCCTTCCCGATGGGTTGCCCTGAGGTACCCTTGAGCAAGGTACCGTCCCCGTCCTGCTCCTCCCTGCGATGGGCCGGCGACCTGTCCAGGGTGCGTCCCCCGTCCTCGCCCTGTGTGCGCTGGGTTGGAGACCAGCACTCCCCAGCAACACCGCTTGGGACAAGCGGCTGAAGATGGATGGATGGATGGATAAATGCAGAGGTCCAAAAGAGTTGTGGTTCACTGTGTGCTGTGCTGTGACCTTGCAATGACAAGAATAGTCACTTTCACTTTTCCACTTTCATAAGATGAGAGCTTTTCACCACATCAGAACTACAGCGCTGGTTAAAAATGTCTGCTATTTGACACAAACTTACTGTCAAATGTTGGAAACATCTTCAAGCTTTAAGGGGATTTTATTTACCAATATAGTCACATCATCTTTAGTAAATCAGATATTTATTTCAACTTTTTCCTGAATATGTCATTATTCTTATTATTCTGTCACCCTAGTAGTACCCTAAAATTACTGCCTCTCCTCTCTCTCTCTCTCTCTCTCTCTGCACATTTCCCTCTCTCTCTTCTCTATATATCTATATATCTCTCTTATTCTCATATCTATATCTATGAATATACTCTGCACTCTGTGTCTCTGCCTCTCTGCCTCTGCCCATCTGCTACTGTTCTGTGCATTTCTTTCTCTCTCTCCTCTGCATCTCTCTCTCTGCCATAGGCCTCTGCTCTCTGTCTCTGCCACCTCTCTCACTCTTTCTCTCACCTACCACTCATCCTGCCTCGCTGCCTCTCTCTGACCTCTCTCTCTCTCTCTCTCTATCTCTCTCTCTCTCTCTCTCTCTATCTCTCTCTCTCTCTCTTTCTCTGCCTCTCTCTCTCTCTCTCTCTCTCTCTCCTCTCTCTCTCTTTCTCTGCCTCTCTCTCTCTCTCTCTCTCTCTCTCTTTCTCTGCCTCTCTCTCTGTCTCTCTCTCTCTCTCTCTCTCTCTCTCTCTCTCTCTCTCTCTCTCTGTCTGCCTCTCTCTCCTCTCTCTCTCTCTCTCTCTAAAGTAAACAGACAATGAGTGAGAAGAGTGCTTAAAGTAAGGGGGTTGGAAGGGAGAGAGAGATTCAAAAAGTCTCTAATGGTCACTTCAGTCTGCTCTCCAGACTTTCTATCTGCTCTTTGTCTCTGTCCTGTCTTTCTGTCTGTCTCTCTGTGCTCTTTCTCTCTCTCTCTCTCTCTCTCTCTCTCTCTCTCTCTCTCTCTCTCTCCTTTTCTGTCTTTCTCCTTTTCTCTCTTTGCAGTAACTGGTATCACAAAGAGACTGTTTTGCATCTACTTTAGCTTACACAGCTCCAAAGAGATGCGTAACCATGGTGATTTACCGGTGGATGTGGATGATAAAAGAATTTGGTTAATTTTTTCTGAGATTAACAATATGCCAGACATTTGAAATGCCAAACTGTACAGGAGTAAAGACCTCACCACGTGCAGGAGTAAAGCCCTGCTCCACCACCGTGCAGGGTAAGAACCTGCTCCACCACAGTACAGGAGTAAGCCCTGCTCCACCGTACAGGAGTAAAGCCCTCTCCATCACCCATTACAGGAGTAAGCCCTGCCCTGCTCCATCACCATTGATACAGGTAAGAACCTGCTCCACCACCCATTACAGGGTAAGCCCTGCTCCACCACCGTACAGGAGTAAAGCCCACATACCACACCGTGCAGGAGTAAAGCCCTGCTCCATCACCGTACAGAAGTAAAGCCCTGCTCCATCACCGTACAGGAGTAAAGCCCTGCTCCACCACCGTACAGGAGTAAAGCCCTGCTCCATCACCGTACAGGAGTAAAGCCCTGCTCCACCACCTTACAGGAGTAAGCCCTGTCCACCACCGCGGGAAGCCCTGCTCATCACCGTGCAGGAGTAAAGCCTGCTCACCACCGTACAGGAGTAAACCCCTCGCCCACCACGTACAGAGGTAAAGCCCTGCTCCACCACCGTACAGGGTAAGAGGCCCCTGCTCCACCGTACAGAATGGCCCTGCTCCATGCCGTACAGGAGTAAAGCCTGCTCCACCACCTTACAGGAGTAGGCCCTGCTCACCACCATTGGGGTAAGCCCTGCCCTTCTCCACCACCGTACAGGAGTAAAGCCCTGCCCTGCTCCATCACCGTACAGGAGTAAAGCCCTGCTCCACAACCGTACAGGAGTAAAGCCCTGCTCCACCACCGTACAGGAGTAAAGCCTGCTCCACCACCGTACAGGAGTAAGCCCTGCTCTCACCTGGCTGGAGTAAGCCCTGCTCCACCACCCGTGCAGAGTAAGCCCTGCTCCACCGTACAGGAGTAAAGCCCTGCTCCACCACCGTGCAGGAGTAAACCCTGCTCCACCACCCATTGGGAGTAAGCCCTGCCTCCACCACCGTACAGGAGTGGCCTGCTCCATCACGACCTGGGAAGTAAGCCCTGCTCCATCACCGTGCACAGGGTAAAGCCTGCTCCATCCTGGCTGGGAGTAAAGCCTGCTCCACCACCTTATAAGAGTAAAGCCCTGCTCCACCACCCGTGCAGGAGTAAGCCCTGCCCTGCTCCACCACCGTGCAGGGTAAAGCCCTGCCCTGCTCCACCACCCGTGTGGAGTAAGCCCTGCTCCTACCGTGCAGGAGTAAGCCTGCCCTGCTCCACCACGTGCAGGGTAAGCCCTGCCCTGCTCCACCACCGTGCAGGAGTAAGCCTGCTCCACCACCGTGCAGGGTAGCCCTGCTCCACCACCGTACAGAGATGGCCCTGCTCCACCACCCGTGCAGGAGTAAGCCCTGCTCACTCCCCGTGGGAGTAAAGCCCTGCTCCATCACGTACAGGGTAAAGCCCTGCCCTGCTCCATCACATGCAGGTAAAACTGCTCCCACCACCGTGCAGGAGTAAAGCCCTGCTCCACCACCGTACAGGAGTAAAGCCCTGCTCCATCACCGTACAGGAGTAAAGCCCTGCTCCACCACCGTACAGGAGTAAAGCCCTGCTCCATCACCGTACAGGAGTAAAGCCCTGCTCCACCACCGTACAGGAGTAAAGCCCTGCTCCACCACCGTACAGGAGTAAAGCCCTGCCCTTCTCCATCACCGTACAGGAGTAAGCCCTGCCCTGCTCCATCACCGTGCAGGAGTAAAGCCCTGCTGCATTACAGGTGAGCCCTGCCCTGCTCCACCACCGTGCAGGAGTAAAGCCCTGCTCCATCCACCGTGCAGGAGTAAGGCCTGTCCCTGCCGTACAGGGTAAAGCCCTGCTCCACCACCGTGCAGGGTAAAGCCCTGCTCCACCACCGTGCAGAATTAGGCCTGCTCCACCACCGTACAGGGTAAAGCCCTGCTCCCCACATTGCAGGGTAAAGCCCTGCTCCATCACATTGCAGAGGTAAGCCCTCTCCATCACCATTACAGGGTAAAGCCTGCTCCATCACCGTACCCAGAGTAAGCCCTGCTCCACCACCGTACAGGAGTAAAGCCTGCCCTTCTCACACCATTACAGGGTAAGCCCTGCCCTATCACCACCTTACAGGAGTGAAAGCCCCCTGCTCCACCACGTGGGTGAGCCTGCCTGCTCCACCACAGTGGGAGTAAGCCTGCCTGCTCCATCTTACGTACAGGAGTAAAGCCCTGCTCCATCACCGTACAGGAGTAAAGCCCTGCCCTGCTCCATCACCGTACAGGAGTAAAGCCCTGCTCCACCACCGTACAGGAGTAAAGCCCTGCCCTGCTCCACCACCGTACAGGAGTAAAGCCCTGCCCTGCTCCACCACCGTACAGGAGTAAAGCCCTGCTCCACCACCATTACAGGGTAAGGCCCTGCTCCTACCGTGCAGGAGTAAAGCCCCTGCTCCACCACGTGCAGAATGCATCCTGCTCCATGCCCATTACAGGAGTAAGCCCTGCTCCTACCCGTGCAGGAGTAAAACCTATCTCCATCACACCGTACAGAGTAAAGCCTACCCTGCTCCATCACCCCGTACAGGAGTAAAGCCCTATCCTACCGTACAGAGTAAAGCCTGCCACACTCCACCACCCATTAGAGTGGCCCTGCTCCACCACCGTGCAGAGTAAAGCCCTGCTCCCCACGTACAGGAGTAAAGCCCTGCTCCACCACCGTACAGGAGTAAAGCCCTGCTCCACCACCTTACAGGAGTAAAGCCCTGCTCCACCACCGTACAGGAGTAAAGCCCTGCTCCACCACCGTACAGGAGTAAAGCCCTGCTCCACCACCATGCACAGAGATAAGCCCTGCTCCATCATTGTATGTGTAAAGCAGTAAAGTAAAGTAGTAAATTAGGGAAAGGTTATTTATAAATAAAAATTAACAATAAAATGAAACACATCAACAACAACAACAATAATAATAATAATCATCATAATCATCATCATCATCATCATCAAACAACAGAATATTTCAGACACGTTATAGTACATAGAACATAAATTAAAATTAAAATGCACTAACTGAAGCTACCCAAAGGCTTGTCTAAAAGGGTTTTTAGCTGGGCTTTAAGCTGTGCTTATAATGTTAAAGTGGGCAGTAAGAAACGTAGCCCGTTTAGTCCTGAGGGATAAAGAAAGCCTAGAACACCTTTATAATTTGATTTACACTGTTTTTAGTGCATAAACCACATTACCCACTCTAGAGATGAACCACACAGAAACTCATCTCCTGTCTCACATTCTCTCTCTCTCTCTCTCTCTCTCTCTCTCTCTCTCTCTCTCTCTCTCTCTCACTCGCTCACTCTTTTATTCTCTTTGTTATCTGTTTTTTTGTTTGTTTTGGTTTTTTTTTACTGTGTCTTTCTAGGTGTGGTGGAATCCTCCGCCAGCACCTAACAATATGATGATGAACATCTGGCTGACTTTAATTTTAGGTCCTAAGGGTTTTAGGAATTTGGTGTGTGTGTGTGTGTGTGTAGTGTGTGTGTGTGTGTGTGTGTGTGTGTGTGTTAAGCCCACATCACTCACCTAAACCTATTTTCCTCATTGTAGGTGGTTAAACACTAATTGCATGTTATTTCTTGTCTGCTCTCTGGGGACCTTTGCAATTTAGTCATTCAAGTGGCTGCTGAGGCGTGGCCAAGTGAGTTCATCCTCTGAGTGTATTGTGTGAGGAGGCACGCTAATTTGTCCCGGTACAATACATCCATTGCCTCAGTGACCTGACCTCGAGTAAAGGACTCTGGAGAAAGAAGGGAAAAAACACTAGAAGAAGGAAAAACAAGCCCAGACAGGGCAGGAGTGGCAGGAAAAAGCTCGGATAAATCCTCCTGGTGAAAGGCTCGGATGCTGCACTTGCTCACACACGTTAACGCTCTCTTTTAATTCCATTCTCACATGCAACGTGTTCACATTGCTGTAAGCAGATGATGCTCTATATATATATATATATATATATATATTTAATATCGCAAATTAAACTTGACACATATGGAAGTTTGGGGGTAGAGATAGACCTTAGATTGCAGCTGTAATGTGCCAGAGTTTGAATGTAAGTGTGATGGTGTGAGTTCTGAGTGTGTTAATTATTATAGCGTTCTGAATCAGCCTTCCAGAGAGCAGGAGCTCGCTTGTTGGGTGGAAACATCTATGGGCATAAAGATATAGCAGATATTGGTGTAGGGAAAGAATAGGGTGAGCTGGGTGTCATCTGCATAATAGTGATAATGATGCACATTAACAGTAATAGAAGGCCTAGAGCCCCGCCCAAAGTAAATCAGAGAGGTGGTTGATTGGTTGATTCCATTGCTCAAAGCTACGCCGCCAGAAAAACACACGACCTTTGAGGATAGGAACTCTGCAAAAACAGTGACAGTGTGTTCAGAGGAACCGTGATTGTAACCATGATTCCGTTATTTGAGTATAGAAGTTATATTAACAAAAACAGTCTCACCTCCTCGCTGGTAAGTCACTTTTGATAACAGTGTCAGCGGAATCTGTAAATGTAATAAAATACAATTTTACTAGGCCGTCTGAAATCCTCACTCTCTGAAAGCCCTGAAGGTTCCTCCGTGCTTTTAGAATATGCAAAGCTTTAGAATGTCAAATAAATGAGGCCCGGGCACATAAATACATGCCTGCAAAGTCCTTTTTGCATTCTGACACAGAACCAAACCGCGGCTGTAAGAGAAACAGAAAAGCATGTGGAAATGACAAATCATCAACGTGAGTCAGCAGAAAATCGTTCTGGAAGTGCTTAGTCACATGGTCACTATGGTCCGGGAACAGTGTGCCAATTAGCAGTGTCTGTGAAAAGATCCTGCAGAGTT
The DNA here is from genome assembly GCA_017165825.1 of Hepsetus odoe. Classification (NCBI taxonomy): domain Eukaryota; kingdom Metazoa; phylum Chordata; class Actinopteri; order Characiformes; family Hepsetidae; genus Hepsetus; species Hepsetus odoe. The sequence goes on from CM029387.1 coordinate 4,821,689, forward strand.
TAATGACCAAAGGATTATCTCAAATTACACGCTTGCATACCCTTTTTACACACACACACACACACACATAGCTCTCTAAGTTTGCAGTGTAATGTGCTGCAAACGTGGCAAAACTGTTTCAAGCTTAAATATGTTCATCCTAATTAACTTCAGTTCCAAACAGGACATTTAGAAACGTTCCCGGCAGAAAAAAATTAGATTCTGAGTTTAGAAGATTTTGGAGCAGCGTTTTTAGCTTTAACATTATATTATTGAAAGCGACTATTTGTCATTGTAAGATGGTACACGGTGAACCACAATGAAATGCCTTCTCTGCATTTAACCCATGCACACACGTGCAGCAGCAGGCAGCCATATCCAGTGCCGGGGAAGCAGTGATGGGGACGGTGCCTTGCTCAATGGTACCTGAGCCTACTGGTCAGGATTCAAACCCATTATCTTCTGATCCTGGGCCTGCTTTTTTTTTTTGTGACATAATAATACAACATATTTTGGGATCTAGTTGAAACTCCTGATGAACGCCATCACTTTTGAACTGCAACTAACAGCAACATTGGCCAACTAACTTAAACTTGCAGGAGCAAACTGTCACTTCTGTTTTATCAGCCTATCCTAGCATCCCATGGGGTGATGTGGAGAGGGAGGGCCATCCTGCAGTCTCTTGGAGTCCTGACTCCTTCGATCATTTCATATTAAATCAACCGATGTGAAGAAAATCTCACGGGCCCTTGTAATTCCCAAAACCAAATACAGTACATATTGACATACTGCATCGCCTGGCTCTAAATTAAAGGCAGTCTTAGCTCAGCTTTGAGAAGATTTGTACATGGACCATGACTTCCAGCCTGAACTCACACTGTCTCGCCATGGTTTTAATTCTCATCCAATAGGACATCCATTCATGATTAAAAGCTAATCAGAGGATTCGGATGTTATTCAGAATGCTTTGCTGTTTACGAGTGTGAGATTTGCTCCGGCTCTGTGGAGATACTGAGGATCTGTGCTGTTGATAATGCTAATGATGAAGATGGAGAAAGCTAGCACGCCTCATTCATTGTTAATGCTAGTCGGAGACGTTATTGATTCCCTGCCTGTCTGCATCTCATAAGCAAATCTTCAAAGTGCATGCAAACAGAATATCGTAGATCTCCAACTAAATACGCAAGCCTTTCAGCGTTCAGCATCAGCAGTAAATGAATCATCTGATCATCTGGAATCTTCTGCTCCTGTTTCTTCACTGCTTCATGTCTTAAGTTAGACGCTTTGTTCTGCTTGAAGGTTCAGACGTAGATCACTGTGGATTAACCAGCAAAAATCGACAATCAAACTGCTCAGAGTAGAGACTGGACTGAAAATGAGAAGCAAACTTTGTCCCTTCAGAAGATCAGTGTTCCTATACATTAAAATACAGGGAAGTCGGACTTTTCGGAAGCAAAATATGAAAAAATGAGGGATGGATTTTTCACATTGCTGTGGAATGCAGTGATTAAGCGTTGTCACCTCTCACAGCGGGGAAAGTTTTGAAGGACCTTGCCCAGAAATTGCCTTTCTGGGTGGAGTTTGAATGTTCTCCCTCTATTGGGTTTCCTCTGGTTGCTCATTTCCTACAGATCCTGGCCATTTGATGCTTGTTTTCACTTTTTCATCCACTGAGAGTGAAGCTCATGAGGGTTCATGCAATTAATTTAGGCACATTATAAGCTTAATATCATCAAAAGGAAAATTCTTTGCAAACTTGCTGCTTCACAGACTTCAGCTGCCGTCCTACAGAGATGTTCTTCTTCACTTAGGTACGCTAAGAGTGTGTTGACCAGCAGTTTTGTCTGCGTTCATTTCATTCGAATTCACGGCAGACGAGAGCTTACTATGAGCTGACGGAAGGCGGCCATCAGTCATCAGTGTGTGTGTTGACATGTGCGTAACTGGAAATGAACACTAGCACATGTTTAGGAACATCATAAATCACATTTACATCCATTAACCTTTGAAGTGGTCGATTAAATTCAATCGGTTCGTGTGACACCTTGAGACCTTTCCATAATGCCTCTGTTGTATCAGCCAATTAGCTCGAATCTGAGCTGGGTTAGTGAGCGTTTATGAGAAGTGAGTTTGAAAAAGCATTTTTGGCCTGGGACTGAGTTTTATAATCCCACACACACACAACAGGAAATGAACAGATGATAGGTTTATTTATTTGCAGATATGTGTGTGTGTGTGTGTCTGTGTGTGTGTGTGTGTGTGTGTGTGTATGAATGAGATGTTCATTTGATTACACATACAGACTTTGTATTATCAATATCTTTGTGTGTCAGGAGGCATGAGGAAGACTCCTGCAAGTGTGTGTGTGTTTAATGGGCTGTGATGAAGTTTAGCTTTCTAAGCTACAGCCAGTGAGAAGGGCGATGTGAAGGCATAACAGATTGCACAACCTTTCTAAAGCATGCAGTTAGCTTTAATAGACTGCAATAAAGCCCAGCCTAGGGCTACAATCCACACACACACACACACACACACACACACAGAAAGAAGTATGTGGACCTGCTTAGATGGGCACTAAAACACTGATTGTGATATTCCTAAAGTTAATCCGGTTAAAAAGAACTCCCACTATCTATGTATTATATCACCAACCACATAGCCTTCTGATCACTTTCACTTTCAGTCTGTTTAACCAGGAGCAAAAAGACACACTTCCATCCATGCAATGATTATGTAACTCCTTGTCCTGGCTGCAGTCATGGTGGGGTGTAGTCTATCCCAACACTCACATGATGAAAGGCTGAGAAACACAGTTCGCTAGAACATCGCAGGGAATGATCAAATACAACTGGTGCAAATTATGCAAATAGACTGGATTTTATTCTCTTTAATGAGACTGGATGTATTTAAATACATAAAGGCATAAATACGACCTTCTGACCCTGGGGCCTAGTCCCTAACCACTAGGCCACTACTGCCTAGTGTTGAAGAAGGTAACGAAAGCTTACTTTAAGTCATTTGGATACTTTCTGTTGTTTTATTCATGTGACGTGAAGAGCTGCCCGAAAGAAAAACGGCCAAAGTTTGATAAACATTTCAAAAATATCTGCGTCAACCTGAATGAAATGCTGTTTGTAGTGACATGCCAATGTTTCTGGAGTCATGGCACATACCACGCAGAACCACAACGAAGTGGACCTCTGCATTTAACCTTGCACTCAAGCCCGTGCAGCAGTGGGCAGCTAGTGAAAGCGCCCGAGGAGCAGTGATGGGGACGGTACCTTGCTCAAGGGTACCTCAGGGCAGCCTATTGGAAAGAGTTTGAACCCCGATCCTCCGATCATGCGACTAATGCCCTAACCGCCACTGAGCCACGCTGCTGCATATATGCTCTAATAAAAGGCCTGATATTAGAATGAATAAAAATGAAGTGATTACTTGTGCCATGAGAAACTGTAAATACTAATGTCTCTTTGAGAACAAGTACAACTATTATTTAAACTCCCCAGTAATCGCTGCTGACTCATCAGAATTTAGGGAAGTATTTTTTAAGGTTGAGTAGTCGTGACTGCTGTACTGCTGACACTGTTTCTGTGGCCGCTGTGCATCACAGCAGCTCCTCGATCGTGCATGGTCGTGATCCGATCTGATCCGTTTGCAGCCCCTCTGAGCTTTAAGGACAGGCTGTGCAGAAGGCCGTCCTGGCCTCGAGGACTCGTCCAGCTCAGACGAAAGCAGAAGGAGATTGCTGTGCGCGGCTGTAGTCTCGCCTCGCACAACCCACATCACACTTGGCAGACCCGGCCAGGGGTCAGGAGGCCTCGGCGGGCTCGAGCTCATGCGTTTCTGACACCGTGCAAAGTGCCGACCAAAACAATCAAAACTACACACGACTTCAAGAAGAAGAATGATTAAATCTTTCCAGATTAGCTGCAAATATTGTAAATTATAAGGTAGTTATAAGAAATTACTTATTACTTTTATGCTCTTTTGATAGACAGTGAATGCGTCCATTAGTGTCTGACACAAGATTAGCAAGGCTATTTGGAGGGGAAAAAAAAGGACATATTTTGAGGTGAGCTGTACTTTATCCATATTGTTAGCAGCAAAAACCTTCAGTGCAGGAGATACAATGAGCCCCTCTCAACAAGGAAGAAGAAGCTCCAAGCCAAGTGCTCACTGAGGCGAAAGGTGGAGACACACCCTGGACATGTCACCAGTCCATCAAAGGGAAGATAAACACCTTCAGTAATCCAGCCATCCATCCCTTCATCCATGAGCAGCTTATCCTGACCAGGGTCACAGGGTTGCTGGAGTTTGTTGCTCACGTATTCATTCTCAGTCTCAAAGAAACAAGAGACAAAAAGGGAGAAAGCAAGTGAGAGCTGAGAGATGTTGAGGATGAGTGGTGCAAAGTGGGGTTGAAAAAGAGAGAAGGAAGCGGGGGGAGAAAAAGGAGGAGGGTGTCTACTGAACAGGAGAGACGAGGGGAAACGAGGAGAGAAGAGACAAGAAGGGGAAGAAAGAGAAGTGTTTCTAACTAAGCTAGACTAGAAGAAGAGGTTAGGAATTCTGAAGAAGACAAGAAAAGATAAAAGAAAAGAAGAGAATACATGCAACTGACACAACTAATTATGCAAATACGAGGTTATAAATAGAAATGTTATGCAAATATGCAAATTTTGCCAATATGTGTTTTTTTGGTTGGTTTTTTCTGCAACATGGCTGCCAGTGGGATGGAGCTGAAGACCACAGCCGCTGTGAGAGAGGGTTTGGCAACAGAAGGCTAAATTCTGACATGAAAGCTAGCAGTGAAACCTGCCGTGTCTCCATGGCTGCCGGTTTGTTTTGGTCGGCAGACTTTCATGCCACACCACACTCGGCATTTTATGCTTATAGTCCTGCTTATTCTCCTGCATGCTGGGAAAAATCGCGTCCCTCACTTCCATCCAGCTCTTTGTCCTGTCGTGGCCTTTTGTGCAGGATTAGCGAGATTCCCAGGAATATGCAGTGAGTCTGTTTTGGGACTGTGGAGATAAGTGGCTTCATGGACTTGTTTATTAGGAGCCCATCACACACAAGCACAACAGACACGTTTCTGTACAGTGAAGCGAGTGCGTGCTGGGACACGTCCCAGCGGGCGTGCTCAGGCCCGAGTTGGACCGTAAGCCTGATAAAGCGGCCGCGAGCTTCCCATATCCTGTGTGCACAAGCAGGAATGTTCTCAAATGTTCCTCAAGTGAAGGAGGTCACAGCTGGACTGCACCCACACAGAATACAGGGCTGAGGAGAGTACGCGGCATGCGTGTGTGGTGTGTGAGTGTGTGTGTGTGTTGAAAAATAAGGGTGTG
>CM029387.1:4829518-4847018 GCA_017165825.1 Hepsetus odoe
GAAAACAACAAATCAAAACAAAACTAATCTTAAGACAGGACCCTGAATTTCAGATCATTGGACTTACATATAGACATAGAGGCTAAGTGGTGTATATCTGAGGTGTGTGTGTGTGTGTGTGTGTGTGCGAGCGAGACACTGATGAATGACAGTCTGTGTAGATTTTATGATGTGCTGTTGCAGAAGGAAACTGCGTTTGTGCTACAAATGCTATGCTATCAAAGTACGTTTGATGTGCATATGCCACTCACACACACACGCACGCACACACACACACACGTGTGTAACGGCAGTGCAACTCAGGCCGAGTGTTATCTCTCCCCCCCGAGTCTCATCCTTCTCTCTTCGTCTCTCACAGCATCTGTTCTCTCTCTCTGTGCAGTGGTCTGTGAGTGTGTTCCACATGTCCTTTACTCTGAAGTGAAATGGTATGGTAACCACACACACACACACACACACACACACACACACACACACACAAAATCGGTGTTACTTTTGAAATGGCGCAAGAACATTGCTTTCATCTTCATTTTCTTTTCATCTTCTTCTCTGTGAGATTTCATGAGGTTCTATATCAAAAGGTTTTTTTCCACCCAGAACCTCCAAGCCAAGAACCAGTGGAGAACCTTTTCATTTTCTCTTCTCTTCTCTTCTCTTCTCTTCCTCTCTAACTTCAGTAAAACATGGCCTTTAGCAGGTTATGGCTCTTGGCCTTAGCCCTGGATGAATGGAATCTTAAACCCTGATGACTGAACGTTTGCTTTATTAGGCAGTCAGGGTCCAAAAACAAGTCCAGAGAACAAAAGGCTTATGAGCAATCAGAAAACAGACAGGAGCTTTAAACCAGCGAATCAAAAACAGAAAGCTCTGGATCCCGAAACAATTCAACTGGCAAAGCACGGCACCAAGCTTTACTTCCTCTCAACGGCGAAGGACTCATGCGACCCTGATCTGGGTAATCTTCCATTTTTCTGAAACCCGGACTGGAGTTTTGAATCTGATTCCTGGTTGTCTGTTCAGATCCTTCTGTCTCTCTATAACCTCACAGATACAGTCCTGTGGAAAAGTCCTGAGTCATCCCTCATTTCTTTTTATTTTAGGAAAATGAGAAAGTAATAGTGAGTTATTATAATGGGCAAACGTACATGTAAATACAGTCTCCAGAGCAGCGGTGGTCTGGTGTTCAGGGACTAGGCCCCAGAGTCAGAAGGTTGTGGGTTCGAATCCCAGGCCAGTTAATGAACTATTTGTTATTTCACTTTCATAACACTAAAAGAGTTAATAATTCTAACGAGCTTGGAAGCAAAATATGACAAAATTAGGGGGGCTCAAGATTTTTGCACAGTACTATACGTATTAAGTACATCCTAATTGGAAAGAATACACCCTGCTGCACTCCATGCAATACATTCACTTTGGCAAATGGATAAGAGCGAAATGAAATTTGAAAAACATTTGTCAAGCAACATTATGGAATTTCCAGATCTAAATTAGCATGGAATCTCCAAACGACTGTCGTCAAACACTCACACACTCCTGCACTAGGATTCTGACTGGAAGATCATTTTTGGAAAGCACATCCCAGACCAGGATGAGTGTCTCTCTGCGATTTCTGGACTCTTGTTTCAGCCGTCCAAGGAATAATGATTGATTGGGTGAAACACCAGCACTTCAAGAATACTTCTGAGGCTTTTGCTTTCTTCCTTTTTTTCCACTGCTTCCATGAAAAGGTTTCCAAGAGTGTGTAGGTTAACTTAAAAAGGCATTCATGAACAAAACCAAATTGAATTATGGAAGGGATTTAAGCATAATTATTTGGCTTTTTCTATTTTTCCAAAATAAAGCACTTCGCTGAGGTGTGACCTTCATCCTCATGTGAAGTGAACGGGACGGTTTGTCATTGTCAAACGCTGCACAGTGAAATGCAACGAAATGCAACCTCTGTATTTAACCCACACACACCGTGCAGTAGGGGGTAGCCATATCCAGCACCCGGGGCGCAGTGATGGGGACGGTACCTTGCTCAAGGGTACCCAGGCCAACCTTCTGGTCTGGGATTCAACCACGACCTTCTGATTCTGGGGCCTAGACACTAGACCACCGCTGCCTCGCTCCATCTCAAATGCTGAACTTTCCCCACTCGTGTGGATTTAACTTATGTCAGTCAAACTTAATCAGACTTGGCTTAAAAGAGTTTGCGGGGCTCAGTTTAGCACCTTTAATAAGGAATACGTTAACTCACTCATAGGAGTAAAATTAAAGAGGCGAGACAATTAATCAATAAATATAGAAATTAAAAAAAGGACTTGCCCGATATGGAAATTGAGCCATTAGCCAGTGTGTGACTTAATTTAAAAAGGTTGAAATCATTAAAAAAGCACCCATAACTCTAATAATTGAGCTAAGCATAAAACCTATGTGTGATGCTTTTGTATCTACATACCAGGTACATCCCTTGAGTCTTGGAAACACAATGTATAATTGATTTGATGGACTGGTTGATGTGATGCTTGGGGTAATGATGTTCAAAACAGTTAAAAATGGATAAATTAAACTAATTACAATTGTTTTCCTACATTTTTGGGAGTAACATGAGCAGGTTTAGGGAGAGAAATCACAAAACAGTTACAGTTTTCTGCAGTTACAGTCTTCTGCTGAAGCGATGGTATCTACTGTATGTCCCTTTCAACTTCGTCTGCATTCTGAAGTTATAACAGAACGATGCTGAAAATGTAACTTCTGCTTGCCTTGAGACACATTTTTCTACAAAAGTAAACTGAGGAACGGGTTCAGGGGTATAAACCGAGCAGTGACAAAAATCCGAGCCTGCATTGAATGGTCCAGAGAAGGAATTAAGCCCATTTTCTTCTTTCCGGGTGAATCGAGAAAAACTTTTAGCAGGGTTTTAGAGCCAGTAGAGGGATGTGCTGATGGCTACTGGCCTCCTGTTTCTTAGAGGAGGTAGACTGTGATTGATGACCTGGCGTGGGCTCTTCAGAGCTTGAAGAAAATCCCTCCATCTGAGAACTTTGCTTCTGTCTAGGAATGAAGGAGAACATGTGCCACAGGATTGATCAATTCATGTTTGTAAAGTCTTTTCAGAGACACACTGCAGCCCATAACTTGTGTAGGGTTTGCAGGGATGCCCCGTCTGGTAAAGTCTTTAGACTTGAGCTACGAGGCTCTTTTGCCATAAGTGTCAAAGAAATGGCACCTGTATGATATACCTCCATCTGCTGCTTTTTGGAGGAGGCTCATGTGGTGTGGTCCAAAACTCAAGACTGATGAAAAACTTACTTCACTGGAAGCAGGGACCATCAAGAGCCTGCTGGAGAAAGTTGGTTGGCAGTGGATAATGTGGCTAATGCTACAGCGACCGAATATGAGCCATTTGGCAGACGCTGCTGAGCTTCAAGCTGAGCAGGAAAAGAAGACTCTGGAGACTAGAGAAAAGCTGTAAGTGTGCCAGGCTAAATGTGAGTCCTAATTTAACAGATTTGGATGCACTACAGTGACTTTGGGGAGATGGGAGAGCATGCAGAAGAGCTCAGGAGATAGTAAATCTCTGCAAAAAAGGATGTGTTGAATAAAACACGAAGGATTTAAAAAGGGATGTAAAAAAAAATTGCTGATAGTTGACAAAGTCTGGCAGGGTCCTGCACTGGAGAATTATGTATGGAATATTTATGTAGATTTCAAACACAACATTCATTTGTAAATTAAGGTGAGAATGTATTTCTCATTTCTGCAGACTCACCTTCCATACTGATCTAATGATTTTGGATTACTAGGATCTTTCTGCTGAATAAAGATCTTTTTTTTTTCTTTTTCTGTAGGGTAGTGTTCCTAAGGCAACATAACATCTACATAAGATTTTTGGACATTAACTAGGGTTGGGGGACAAATAAAATGATCATTTCTTTTATTTTTGGGGGTTTAAAAAGAGAGGAAAGAATCAGTCTTCTTGTTCTTTCGGCTCCTCCAGTTTAGGGGTCGCCACAACAGATCATCCATTTCCATTTCTTCCGGTCCTCTGCATCTTCCTCCTTCAAACCAACCACCTTCATGTCCTCTCTCACCACATCCGTAAAGCTCCTGTTTGGTCTTCCTCTTTTCCTCTTTCCTGGCAGCTCCATCTTCAACATCTTCCTCCTAATATAATCTTCATCTCTCCTCTGGACATGTCCAAACCTCGGCAACCCAATTTCAGTAGTGCCACAAAAAAGGGGGGGGGAAACCAGAGCACCTGGAGGAAGCACGCACAGAGACGGGGAGAACATGTCCAGTCCACACAGACAGGACCCGGACCATCCAGCCAGGGAACTGAAATTGTTACAATAATGATGAATATTATCAAATTGCACAACTTTAGTCTCAGCCTCTGACTGGGCGTAAGCTAAATGCCATAAATGTAAAAGAAACTGTCAATCCGTGGTGACTCCATGCTGCCTTAAAGTTAGTTAAATCCACGGCCTGCCCATATTTACCATTATGGCACAGCGGACACTGTTACCTCCGTTTCACTTTCAAAAGGACAGTCTCCCTGGAGCAACCTGAGGGACTTGCTCAGAAACCCAAGGATGGTTGTACTGGAGGAAGGATTCAAACTTGGGACCTCTTGCCTCATAGTCGAGTACCACCCCCACTCTGTCCATGCTGCCCATCCAAGCATCTCGACACACAAAATCATTCATTCATTCATTGTCTGCCACTTGTCCCAAGTGGGGTTGCGGGGGAGTGCTGGAGTCCATCCCAGCTCACACAGGGCGAAGGACGGGGAACACACCCTGGACAGGTCGCCAGCCCATCGGAGGGAGGAGCGTGACGGGGACGGCACCTTGCTCAAGGGTACCTCAGGGCAACCTATTGGGAAGGCGTTCGAACCCCCGATCCTCCGATCATGCGGCCAATGCCCCAACCACTAGGCCACCGCTGTCCCCCCACACAAAATCAAATGCCAACAAAGATGCACCACATTTATTACTGAATTTTTATTATTTTTATTATTATTTTGTTTCAGAAGAGTAGAGATGAATCCCAACTGATATGTGACGTTTCCATTTGCAATTAAAAAGTTGGTAAAAAATCAAATTTGAAACTTTGTTAAATGATGTTCTTCAGGTATCAGTGAGAAGGTGTCAGAAATGACCCTGCTTTGCAAATCCGAGAAACACTACGTTATCCCACAAAAGAGCCGACGGATAGAGGCCCAAATGTAATGTGTTTTTAAAGATCTAGTTGGAGAACAGACTTTGCTGGGACCGAAATGTAAAAGCACAGTAATGGGCCTTGAGGAGCTTGAGGAGATGTGGGATTACAATAGAGCATGTTTTACTCTTTTTGCCAAGACGCTAAGAAGGATGTTGGGTATTTGATAGACTCAACCTTCAGCTGCATCGACTACATTATATAAAGTGATAATAAAGGACTGCGAGCGGCTCAGATGCTCCAGATACTCTCTCCATTTTTCTTTCTCCTTCTCCCAGGTGTGAGCCACTAGTGTGCAGTGATTGTCTATGATTCTTCCACCGTTTCCATGTATGTGCTCTTTCTCTTTCCTCTGCTGGCGTTAGTGACATGAACATGCTCAGATGTTGAGCACTGCTTCTCCATCCACCTCATGGTTGTGTTTGCATGGGTTGTTGTGTAAGTGTCTCTGCAGGAGAGGGAGAGAACAAAACAGGTTTTTTATTCATCCATTTGAATCTGTCAAGGTTATGAGAGCCTTTTTTAGAGCTCTTGAATTGCCAGTAGAGCTGCAGAGCTCATTGTGTCGCCAATTACCGTGCGAACTGGTGAGACTGTACGGTGGAGAAAGAAATGGAGCAACAAGCATAAACCGAGCTTAATTTATTCCTTTAATCTTTATAAGGTTACAGTTTCATGTACACACATGATGGGAAGAAACGGATCACAAACCTGCCATTACTGTACTCGGATACAGTTTAGTGTTTCGAGCACCTGAACTTTTACTGTAGCATTTATTTTTCTGATGTTGTTTCTGTTTACTTCCTGCATTTTAACCCAAATATTAGCATTTTCTACTCTTACGTTTTCAGTTGGATTGCATTTGAGGGGGTTCTCCATTATTTTTATTGTACATCTCCTTCCCAAATCTGTATCATCGTCCGCATTTTGAAAAAAGAGATTTACAGGGCGGTAGTGGGACCAGCTATGTTATACGGGTCAGAGACGCTGGCGCTGACGGAAAAAAAAAAAACCAGACAGCTGACCTGGAGGTGACAGAGATAGAGATGCAAAGAAAGGGACAGCTCAGGTTGGAAGATTTGGAGACGTAGTAAGAGAAGTGAGATTGCTTTGGTGTGGACGTGTCCAGAGGAGAGACGAGGACCATATCAGGAGAAGGATGGTGAGGATGGAGCTCCCAGGCAAGAGGAGAAGAGGAAGGACAAAGAGGAGGTTTATGGAGGACATGTAGGTGATCTGTGTAAATGAGGAAGATGCAGAGGGTAGGAAGAAATGGAGATGGATGGGTGGACAAAAACACAGAAAAGATGATCCCTTGGGTGTGATCATCACAGCAGATCACACACACCAACATTCGTAACAAGATTAAAATGAAGTAAAAATCAAAACGAGGATGGACTTTGCACTAAAATAGCTGATAGAAATGTCCTTTTACATTTATACACCCAGTACATTTCAAACCCTGTACTATTTACTTTTACAGAGAAGTGGATTCAGTACTTGATCTTTTACCAGTCTCGTTTATTACCCAACTTTCTAAAATTCAAATAAATAAAGAATGTGTGTACCTGGGCAGATGATCCTATTAAAGTGAATTTTTTCGACCCAAATTTAGATAATCAGTAGAGACGTGTTTGGCATCTAAAGTTTGCTTTTCAGTGTTCAGATGGAACATTACTTACGAACTACCTCAATGACAACAAATGGGGCAAACTTCATACACCAGACACGACCTGGGCTCATTCACCCCCCATCATACCTCTGCCGTTATTAGCAGCTGTCGTTAATGGCGCTTTATGATGTGCTAATTATATGTGATCATTCCCTGCAGTCATTGAAAAAATCTCTGATGAAAAAATAACCCAAGGCCAACATGCTCACTTCAGGCAGCTTCTGTGCAGACGGTCTGCTCACTCTTACTCTCTCTCACACACACACACACACACACACACACACACACACACACACACACAATAAGACTCACAGGCTAGAAACCTAAGATTGGAAGATTTTACTTGAAGTCTACAGTATGTGGTACTGTATATACACACACACACACACACACACACACACACACATGCATACATACCCACACACACACACATATATATATATATATATATATATATATATATATATATATTTATATATATATATATATATATATATTTTTTTTATCTGTGTAGTGATGTAGTAATTTATGAAGGGAATGGATGATACAACGCATCTGCTTTGACACAGCTGTCTGAACCCTAAGAGCTACTGCTGCAGATGGATGACAAACACATTAAAAGAGGAGTAAACAGGATTGGCTGTGAGAGACTTTTTCCACTACACAGCTGTGAATTTGCAGCTGTATTTGTAAAAAAAAAAAACCTCAAAATCCTTCCTGGTAATAATAAATCGTTTGGGAGATTTAACTGAAATGTCCTGTGGCCGCTGTCTCAGATGTGTATTATGTTATCTGATAAAACGGGATGTATAAAAAGTATAGAGTGTAGGTCTTGCACGTTGCGCAACAAAAGCGTTAGCCCAATCAGAGATTGCCTCCCAGTGAATCTCAAAAGTCTGAGAGTGTCTAATTGGTTGGCCTCACTCTCTCTGGGCAGATCTGCCCCATTGCTGAGTGGCTGTTAGTGATCCGCTGTGTGTGGAAGTACCCAGGCATGCTGCTGTGGCTGCAATGGTGGGGCTTTATGTGGTTCATGTGACCAGTGTTGATGGCTTTGTGTGACGAGGTTAGTCTCGGATAGCAAGCACTCACGGAAAAACATCCAAAAAAAAAAAAACAAAAAACAAAAAAAAACAAACAAAAAAAATAAATAAAATAAAATCTGATAACATGAATAAAACTAAGCCCACAGTTTATAAAATTATACACATGCAAACCATCTTCATATTAAATATGAAATGTCTTATTGTACATTGTGTATGTCTCATATCATAATAATTGCCCAGTTAAATTGCATTAATTCATTGGAAAATTAAGAAAAAACAACAAATGTACATGAATGAATAATCAGATATAATATATTTGATTCTGGTGCACGTCTTAAACAAAAGGGCCTGAAACGTTCAGTGCAAGCCAAAAGGGAGGCTTTCTCAGCCGTGATTTCAGGAGGGCGCCCTCTGTTGGCAGCGATCCTTCACTTGTGATCTTAGATTTTTGAGATCTTGCTCTTTCATCCCGCACGCAGCTGAACACACTTTCATTACAAGCGTTTACTGAAGTTCATCTGCTTTCATGTCAGTGTGCAGACTCTGCTGCTGTGTGTCAGGACTTGTAGCAGAGCAGAGCTGGAGCATTATAATTACAGAGCGATTAAAACCAGGCTTTGATAGACTCAGTGATCAAACACTGCTCACTCACTCACTCTCTATCTTACCTCCTCATTCTCATTCCCTCTTTCACTCTTCACTCTTTCATTCTTTACACAGCCCCCCAAATAATAGATGTTTGCTTTGCTGTACATTACATTGTGTGTGTGTGTGTGTGTGTGTTAAAAAGATGGGTTTGATTACTTTATGTATATTCCTAAGCTCGGTTTAGCATGCCCTTGCTTTACCAGCTATTTACTGTATGTAGTCTCCTCATAGAAGGTCTTTTCTGTGTGGAGGGTCTGTGTGGATTTTCTTCTGGTTTTGCTCAGCTGAAAGATTGCGAGACATCTCCATTCAGGTAGACTGGAGACATCTCCATTCAGGTAGGCTGGAGACATCTCCATTCAGGTAGGCTGGAGACATCTCCATTCAGGTAGGCTGGAGATGCTGATTTGTCCCCTAAGTATGACCGTGTGGGTATCTGTCCCATGATAGGCTGTGGTTCTGTGCCTTGTGCTGGGATGGGCTCCATGTCCCCAGATAGGGTATTTTCCTGGTGCAATCCTCTTCATGGTTTCTCAGTCGTCTCTGTCGTCAGTTACAACACTCCCAGAAGAACCAAATTAAAAAGGTGGTTTCACATAAAATGCCCTCCCATGCAGGCATGACGCGCCTGCAGTCTTCCAGAATGGACACTAATCAAAATGCAGCCAAAGCCTTCAAAATGGAGCTTTGAATCTGACAGTCAGTAAAGTGTGTAGATGTTTTATACCTCATGTATTTATCATGAAATCTGCGTCACAGTGGGACAAAACCTCTCTCTTCCCTCTGAGTGCCCAGGAACTGGTTTAACCTCATTTAATTCAGCCTTTGAGGAGAATTCATGACCTGCTATATGAGTTTACCTGAGCTCAACCAGGTGTGTTGGGTGAGAAACGACCCGTAGGTTGTACTGCAGAAGGACGTCGGACTCGGTAGTGCCGGCTTTAAATGACCCGAGCGAACAGAAAATTCTCGCCCCTGGTTTCCTCGTTAATAAGCAGTGGTCCAACAGCGCTTTTCTCTCTGCTGGCCACTGTTCACCGCGAGTCTTTAATGAGATAATTGGGGCCCTTCAGATGTGGCCGTACTATTGATTTCCTGAGTGCTGATTTCAGCCTCCGGGTCCCGACAACAGTGTGAGAATCTGGCTTTCATTAAGAGGGCTGCTGGCCCGCACTGACCCCGAGGAGAGACTAAGGAGCAGCTCATTATCAGGAAAGGGAATGAAGACAACACTGTATTTGGATCAACTCTGTTCTAGTCAAAAACCCAGGAACAAATGTGGTTCAGGTACAAAAAGATAATGGATTGTGATATATATATATGTATATATTGTATTACTAATAAGAAGCTTCATGCTGCCTTTAGTATTGGATGGACTGCCACTTTCTGAACAAACACTCTGAAATACAGAGATGCTAAAAATATACTTTTCAACTTTGTTAGTTTAAGCTCTTAACATTTAGAATGAACACAGCAAAAGCATTTAGAAGAGCAGATTAAAAGGCAGAAATAGAAGCTCTTTCGCCCCCGCATTAAAAAAAAAGCTTAACAAGCTTCTACTGATTCATTTGAACTTTAATGTCATTTAATTGATATTGAGTGTGTTAGTAATGTAATTGCTGGTAACAGCCCGGGTGCCCACACACATCTTTCAGACTCATTACTTTTTCTCAGATTTTCAGATCACATTGTTTCTCAGTAATGTAATCTTACCATGCTCCTTCCTTGCAGTTTGCCAGTGTATTTGTGTGTGTGTGGGTGTGTGTGTGTGTGTGTGTGTGTGTGTGTGTGTGTGTGTGTGTGCATGTGCGTGTGCATGCGTGTGTGCGTGTATGTTCTCTGCGGTGGTGAGATCATCTGCACTGTTCCTCTTTCCCAGCCCATCAGCTGCTGATGACAAACCCAGACATCCCAGTGTGACTCACAGCACCCATTTAATGATCAACACAAGCACACAAGCACCCTACACACACACACACACACACACACACATTGGCCACACCATCACAACATCACCATCTGCCACTGCATTTCATTACTACAGATGTGGCAGTATATGTGAGGAACAGACAGAGTAGTAGCAACTGACAAATCCTTAAACCCACATTGGTTTATGCAGTGTCACCAGCCTTGACGTCTGAATGTACTGCCTGGACTTGTTTTTTGCCAAGAACTTGCCCCGTTTTCCCTCGACGTTCATGGTCACAGTCTCCAGATTGTGCTAACGGGTCAACAGGTGCTGTAACAGTGTGCACAGCAGACGTAATCCTCCGTTTTCTGTTTAGTAAAATGAAGGGCATCGACATGCACCATATAATTATTCATTTAAAGTGAAAGTGAATATACTTGTCATGGTGAAACACAGCACAACACACAGTGAACCATGATGAAATTACACCTCTGCATTTTACCCATACACACAAACACGTGCAGCAGGGGGCAGCTATTGAAAACGCCCGGGGAGCAGTGATGGGGACGGTACCTTGCTCAAGGGTTCCTCAGGGCAGCCTATTGGTCTGGGATTTGATCCCATAATTTCTAATCTTAGGGTCTAGTCCCTAAATACTAGGCCACCTCTGCCCCCTTGATTAACATTGTCATCCTAATTGTCATGTTCCTCCTTCCCTCTGCCACCCCATCCTGATCCCATCCCAGACTGGTTTTGTCAGTAAGTGAAAGTGACTATTTGTCTTTGTAAAAAAACAGCTTGCAACGAAATACAACCCCTGCATTTAACCCAAACGCACCGTGCAGCATTGGGAAGCCACAGCCAGCACCTAGGGAGCAGTGATGGGGAAGATGTCTTGCTAAAGGGCACCTCAGGGTAACCCACTGGTCTGGGACCTGAACCCACAACCTTCTGATTATGGGGCCAACTGCCTACCACTAGACAATCACTGCTCCTGAATAAGATTCTTGTGGAATAAGTGTTTATTTAGGTTTATGTCAGGAAAGACTTTTGCATGTCCAGCAGCCTTTCCGGATTTCACTTCTGCATAGTGTTGACAAAATCCGAAGCAGAACTGAGTGAATCTGATTGGCTGAAATTATGACTTCATAGAGAGACAAAGTGCCTTTACTTACCTTTTTGCTATTATTGGATGTTATGACTCATTTATTATTCCATTAGTTTATATCTTCTTGCGACCATTCAAAACTCCATCTGGAGTTTATAGAGTAAAAAAGCACAGAAGCCAAGTGCTGCCTGTGTTGTACTGGAATTGGAATATGATCATTATAGAGCATTATAGCGAATTCAATTGTTTAAGCAGATCATGAAAAAACCTCATGAAAATGTACTTGATTTTTCTTTTTTTCTCCATTGTTCTTTTGGACTGTTTGCTCCAGGTCTACATGAGTTTACAATAATGTGACTCAGCTGGATTAAAGAATTAAGACAGTCAGAGAGAAGGGAAGCCATCCATCCCCTCCCTCAGCTGGAAGAAAGGAGAGAAAAATGGGTTTCCAACAGTGGGCCATATGGAGAAACTTCTAGATTATCGGTTGTATTGCAGCATCTTCAGTCATATCTCATCAGTCTGTTAGTTCTGTCACTACGTGTTCCACACGTGAACGAAGAGCTCGGTCATTTCCACCTGAACACACCCCTGTTGTTGTTGTTGTTCTCCCTTATTCCTGCTAAATGCTTCTCTTTCCCAAATTCCAGTGTGGCTGTCAGTGTAGCTGGCTGGATTTGGAGCCCCCCCCATTCTAACGATCTCCAGCAGACTTCTGGGAACTCTGTGGCTGGTGGGATTAGCTGGACTTTGCTCTAAATGTAATAGACCAGCCCATAGAAGTTTGATACCCGTAGTTTTGCACTGGAGCGAGTGATGCTCATAACAAATCATTCAAGCAGCTCAAGCAACATGAACCAATATGTCTGATCTGAGTAGAAGTTTTGAAATCCCGGGTTCTGCACTTGGCCTAATTTCACACGGGCGAACAGAAGACAATAAAATGTATTTTGCATCCAGTGCAAGCGGTTGAGGGCAAAATATGTGCAGTTTCACTCTTACAGCGGTGGTCTAGTGTTTAGGGACTAAGGCCCAGGAACAGAAGGTCATGGGTTTGATTTTCAGAGAATTCCAGAGATTCTTGCCGTGAGGCACCTTTCAACAAGGTATCGTCCCCATTGCTGCTGCTCGGGCGCTGAATATGACCACACACTGCTGCACGGTGTGTGCGTTTGGCTCAATGCAAAGGATGCATTTTGTTGTGGTTCACTGTGTGCTGTGTGTTCATAATGACAACTAGTCACTTTAACTTCATTTTCACTTGGACGCATATGCAAAAGTTTGATCGCTCTGAAACTGAAATAAGTACACACCCTCTGCAGGAAAACATCCATCCATCCATCCATCCATCCATCCATCCATCCACCCATGAATCCAGTCATCCATCCATCCATTCTCTGAGGTGCTTATCCTAACTAGGTTGTGGGGCTTGCTGGAATCTTCCCCAGTGGGACTGAAAAGCACTCTGGATAGGTCACAGCTAAACATTACGAAGTGAATTAATGGTTTAATTAAAGAGGTAAATATTGAGTTTTGGAGTAAATATGAGTAAGAGGGGGAAAAAAGTGCAAATTTTTTTCAAAATCGTGGCAGGTTTTGCATTAGAGATGGACTCTTTCTCTCATATATATATATATATATATATATATATATATATATTATATATATATATATATAATTTATATTTTTGTGTATATCTGTGTATAGCTTTGGGTATTGAGAGAGAGAGAGAGAGAGAGAGAGAGAGAGAGAGAGGTTTCTTTCCCTGGCTTTTCTAAAACACTGCTCAGGCTTGAGATAATAACAAAATGAAAGGTTATGAAGCCGTTTGCTCGTCTTTCTCCGCTCACGGAGCGAGCAGGGATTCGTTTGGTAGCTGGAAGGCAGGAATGTGGTTCATTGAGGGCCTGAATGCTGCAGCTAATTCGGGTTCCTATTTATACCCACTTTAAATGCACACAGCTATGCTTTCCGGCAACCATAACTTGAATCATAGTTTGAGAAACGGTAAAACAAACCAAAGGCTGGCTGCCGCTTCCTTCCAGGAATGTGTTTAAGCAGTGGGGAAGGCACCTACTTTAACCAAGAGAAATGGAACCTGGACTGGCTTCCTGAAAACACTGCCAAACACAGAAGGGCCTCTTCAGCTCTGCGGATTTAGTGTTTATTCAGCTCTGATATAGTCTGGTTACCATGTTGTTCAGGTTTGGAAAGTAGCTAATGAGCCCAATCAGGGGTTTAATGGGGGATTACTGGGCAGTGTAGACACCAGTGTATATTACATATCATGTGCGCAATTGTGCAAAAGTCTTGAACCACACTTCATTTCATCACATCTTGTGGTTGGATCCCCTTGATCTCGGCACCTTTTGTGTTCAGGCCCTTTGAATCTTAGTAAAACATTTGTTTCCATTCCTTTAATCTAATCTAATCTAATCTTTAATCTACTTAATATGCCAAAGAGAAGACAGATAAAATGGTATTTTTACACCAACAAGATTATTCCCTGGCCGCACTAATTTGTTTATTTATTTTACTAATAAATTATTTATTTTACAGTACTGTACCAGTGCTATCTGCAGTTTGATATTCACCCTCATTCAGTCATGTTCCTGCACATTTACACACACGTCTCTACCACCTCACGTCTACAAAACACTTGGATCCCATTTTTCTGAGTTTCCTCTTCAAACTGCAGTCGATTTCTCACTACCTGCCTCTCTCTTTGCTCTCCCCTCCAGTTCGTGTTATCACAGTGAAAGCCTCTGAGATGAAAATCACATTCTTGAGGAATAATAATAATAAAAAATGAAATAAAAATAAAAAAACAGTATTAGCCCACATCAAAAATCTGTCTGCTGTTCCCTGACAGGCTGGTGGTGTGCCGCATCAAAACACAGCACTGATCAAAGGCAAACCTGAGCGAAGAGACAAGGAGAACATAGCTGGGATTATACACACACACACACACACACACACACACACACAAACAGCCTCTGCTGTAACAGAGTTATGGCGCTCTGTGATTACCGCTGTGATCAGCAGAACTCTCTTTGGCACTTTGATCTTCAGTCCTTGGTTTGTAGGTCTCTCCACTGGACCTGTGTTTGCTGTAAGGAACCCTCCTCACACACACTGCTCCTGTGCATACACAGCGTTAGCCTTTGGGCTATAAAGTTCAAGGATTTTAGAGAGTTAAATGGAAGATTCTATATCAGTGTTATATCTCGAAACCTCACAGATGGCTGTAACTAAGCTCTTCCTGGAGAGAGTAGCACCAACCCAGAATTTGGGGTGAAAGGATGAGACCATTAAATGAGAGGGAGATTTCAGGACAGCTCATGCATTGAGACCCATTCTCTCACTCACTCATTTTCTGAGCCACTTGTCCTGACCAGGGTCTTGGTCTATCCCTGAGGTGCACTTGAGCAAGTTACCATCCCCTTCACTGCTCCCCAGATGCTTTCCATAGCTGCCCCCTGCTGCACGTGTGTGTATGGGTGAAACGCAGAGGTTTATCATAGTGTGTAAGTCTTTATTTACTGTAGTGTTGCACTTTATTGCCCTCTATGTTGTATGTCTGTGTGCTGAGTGTCTGTAGTGACTGTCGAATTTTTCAGTCTGAAGGCACACAGGCACACTCTGGGTACTCGGCTTCCTCCCACCATTCAAAGACATGCACGTCAGGTGGGCTGGAGATGCTAACTGCTAGGTGTAAGTGTGTGTGTGAGTGTGTTTGTCTGTATTTGCCCTGCAAAGGACTGACAACCTATCCAGGGTGTGTCCCTGAATTTCGCCCTGTGCGAGCTGGGATAGTCTCCAGCACCCTAATCAGGACGGGCAGCTCAGAAACTGAGCGGGAATAAAATGTCCCTGTAAACTGTACACATGACAATAAATCTCTAATCTTGTTTTTGCAACAACAGCGTCCAACCTTGTTGCTTGTGTTCTGTTCCAGCCTAACCCAACACACTTAATCAAGGTCTTCAGCAGTTTGTCAACATGGGACCCAGATGTGTTCGATCTGGGCTGAAGTAGAACCCCGGGGACATCTCCTGGGTAGTGTCAGGCATTGTTTACTGAGGAGTTGTTGATTGCTGCCTGAATGTCTCATTCTTGTTGGAAGTAATAAAGCTTTAGCTGCACCATTAGGAATGAATGTGGAACTGGGCGAGTCTGACCAGCAACAAGTTCTCAATGCACGAACACATGTGAGCATCCTGTGACTCACGTCCCCCAAAACTACCCCATGCAAACAGTTGGCGAGTTTCAACTGTGCTTCGCAAGCACATAGTCCCATTTTATGTTGTCCTCCAAAACAAAAAATTGTCCTCCAACGCTTGCTGAATGTCCCAAAGCAAAACTATAAAGGTCCCAAAGCATTGCACCAAGTGTTTTTGTAGCTGAGTTTATTGGGTTCTAAGATTTTCTAATGTCTACTTAGAATTTTTTTGTGAGTTTATGTTCCAAAAATAATTGAAATTCACTTCACAAGACCATTTCTATGGCGCTGTGAGAGTCAGTGTTTCTGATTAATCCATCCAAGCTAATGAGTTTGGGTTCAGCTTTGCTGTGATTGGCTGTACCAGAAACCTGACTGTACATTCGTCTTTATGGCTCTGTCGAAGGTTAATCAACATATTCCAATGTGGAACAAAATGCGTAGCGACTCCTTTTCTCGGGTCACCACAGTGGATCAGTTGTCTCCATGGGTTTCTGTCCTCTGCTTCTTCCTCCTTCACACCTACATGTCTTCTCTCCACACCCATCTCCATCCTCAACATCCTGCTTGTGACCTTGTCCATGTCTCTCCTCTGCACATGTCCAGACCAATGCATTCTCACTTCTCTGATTTTGTCTCCAAGCCGTTCAACCCGAGCTGTCTCTTTAATAAACTTCTACCTAATCCTGTCCATCCTCGTCTCGCGACACGAATCTCTGACACCTCCAGTTCTGCAGTCTGTCTTGTTGCCAGAGCCACCATCTCCAACCTGTATAGCATAGCTGGTCTCACTACCATCCTCTAAACCTTTCCTTGGACCCTTGTTGGTACCTGTCTGTCACAGATCACTCCTGTCGCTCTTCTGCACTCATTTAAACCTGCCTGCACTCTCTTCTTCACCCATATCGTCCATTACAGCAGTCGCGTACAGATATTTCTTCCTAAGTTCCACAAAACATGTCAATTTTATATACATTTATACGGCTATATTGATTTAAGATCTCTATAATGCTGTGGGTTCATCTGAGTAATGAAAATATGACCACTACAATATGCCACAATAAGCCAATTTGTAACCGCTTCAGAGCCTAGTCAGTACAATCAAACTCATTAGCTGGACTACACTGAAACAGACTAAATCATGCAGAGCTAATATCAAATTTAAACACTACAACCCGAAACCGACACTGTGCCCCTGTGGTGTCCTATGAACAGGAGAAGAATATCAGGAGAATATCAGGAACAGGTACAAGAATACAAGAATATCAGAAGAGGCAGGTATCTGTGAAAGTGAAAGCGAAAGCAACAATTTGTCATTGGGGCAGAGGTAGCCAAGTGGTTAGGGAGTTGTCCCCAGGATCAGAAGGTCATGGAGTAAAGTGAAAGTGACTATTCTTGTCATTGTGAAACGCAGCACAGCACAACTCAACGAAATTCAACCTCTGCTTTTCACCCACACACACATGCAGCAGGGTGCAGCTATTGAAAGCGCCTGGGGAAGCAGTGACGGGGACAGTACCATGCTCAAGGGTACAAAATACTGGTGAGGGAATCGAACCCACAATCTTCCGATCCGGGGCAACTCCCTAACCACCCGGCCACTGTTGCCCTGGTCATGGGTTCATGGGTTTGAATCCCAGAAAAGTAGGTTGCCCTGAGGTACCCTTGAGCAAGGTACCATCCCCAT
>CM029387.1:4854518-4892018 GCA_017165825.1 Hepsetus odoe
CGTGTAAGTGGGTCTTACCTAATACCACATATGGATGCGGATCAGATTTGAAAGGATTTGTTTGGGCGTTCACACTGATCTGAAAAAATCAGATTATTAACATTGACTGATGCCAAACGCGTTCGAGATTTGTCAGGAATCTCTGTCGGCATATTTAATTGCTTTATATGTTCTCGTTTAACTCATTTAGAGCAAGCTTCATTTGTTTTCAATCTGATTTTCAACACTAGCTGAGTTTTCATCCACTCTGAGTTCATTTCATTTAAAAACATGTTTCTCGTGAAACGCAATTCCTGGATTTCCTGTTGCAATATACGATTTTTTTATTTACAAAATGTGCATTTACATTCGTTGTGTTTGACCATAAAGGCTTTATTTTATCTTTTTTCTTGTTTGTTTTTCCATTTTCCAAGTAAAGTCAGTTGGATGATTACATGGCTATTGTTTTTAGCTTTAGGCAAGGGAGAGATGATCAAAACTCAGTTATTTTTTAGGATTTTCTAGTTTTTCCACACACAGCTGGAACTGAAGCTACATCCCTATACTTTCACATAAACTTGGTCATTAATCTGACCTTTCTTAAAACAGAAACATGGAAATCACCTAGCTCGTTTATTATACATATACATATTGTAACTGTTATGAAGTCGTTACATCAGAAACTAAGCTTTGGGTTATAAAGGTCACGCAGAGTGTCTTTAAAGATTTTGTTTTCAGTGATAAATCTTTCTCTTCCCAAACCACGAGGTAAATAATATCTGTGTTGTTCATATTTTAATTTTTTTTTTTTGCCGTTCTTGGGTTTTCTTTCAGAAGTTGAATGCTGTTTGGATGCTGGCCCTGGCATCCTGAAGGGTGCAGCTGCAGGGGAGAAGCTGTAGAAGAAAGAACATAAACTCATTAGTTATTTATGCAGTAGATATTTGTCCGAGTCAATTCCGCAGACCTGAGCGGAATGTGTTGCCCGTCGAAGCGGCTGGCAGTGTGCCAGCCCGCACGCAGGGCTTGACCCGTGTCTCCTTCTGGTCGTGTCATCGAATCTGAAAACGTGATACAGAATTAGTCGTCATCCATGACCTCATCCAACGGGATTAAGGAGTGTCATCCATCACTTCTGATTATATATGTATTAGAGATGGCATGGATCCTATAAATACCCAGGATCAGATTCAGGATGCTACATATTGGATAAAAAAAAGAACCAATCAGATCCTATTTTGTAGCACTCATAAATGCATTAATACATTACATTTAGCAGACGCTAAATCCAGAGCGACTTCCATGTCCTGATTACAGGGACGGTCCCCCTGGAGGACCTCAATTCAGGGTTGTGGGTCTTGCTCAGGGACCCAGTGGTGGTAGTGCCAGAGGTGGGATTTGAAACTGGGACCTCGAGCCATAGGTCCATAGGCAAGTACCCACCACTAGACCACCTCCACCTTCACAGCAATAGCAATTAGACTTTTCAGGCAGTCTGCAAAAACCCATTTGACTTAATGAAAAACGGTGGTTCACACTATGTGAGTGTCTCTCTCCCTCTCCGCCATCACCCACAGGTATCTGTTAGCTGTTGGAACAGAAGTGGTGGTTAGTGTTCTCCTCCAAGCGTGATGAGCCGTCCATTGCATTAAACTGGTGGTGTTTTAAAAGATATAATTTTGCTTCACATAATTTGGAGGAAGCACATTCTAGTCTTCACCCTTGCAATTTTTGCAATCAGCCCACCGGATTACTAGAACATGAATTGTAGTTCATTTCATATTGTATCAATTGTATCATATCAATTGTAGTTCAGGTCAATTTGAAATGAAACAACCACATTACCCCCAGTACTGGCTGTCCGGTCCAATAAAGAAAATATTTAACTGGAAAAAAAAAAAATGTAATTTCAAAAAATAAATATCACTACAATTTCTCATTCAGTTGGCTGAGAATCTTTGGTGCTATTCTGTAAAGCTTATTTATAAATAAAATGCAGTTTAACCTCATGCAAAGTGAAATCGATCATGCCCCAGTTGGAATTTTGACCCCCAGAAAATTAGTTTATTATTTATTAATTTATAATTTTATTAATTATTGGACATTTATTATTACCTTTATTTAACTGGGCAAAACTGTTAAGTAATATTTCTTGTACACACTTAAGTATTAAGGATTTAAACTTAGTATAAAAATCTGGTAAAGTTATTAAGACCAGTCATAAGATGAGTAAACCATGGCGGAATTATACATGAAAAAATGCTTGCATTATTTAATCATTATTTTTATATTATTTTATTAATTAACTAGGCATTTTTTTTCATTAACTCGCCAATCAGTTCAGTTCCTTTCATGACTAGTTTTGAAGGCCCACCTTGGCAGACAAGCCCTGGGTAGATTCTCTGGGAATTAAGCCGCTGGACTGCTTTCGCAGTTTTATATTTCAGTGAGTGAGAAAAACAATTTGACTGAACTAAAAAAAAAATGTCAATTTCCTAAAAGGCATGGTTTTTTGTTTAGAAAGCCCATTTCACCTTTACAGCACACGTGCAAAAAATAGATATTATTATATATTAATATATATTATTACTATATATATTGTTTTTCATGTTTGCTCTTCTTTCTTTTGCTTCTGAAGGAAATTTCAGAGTGAAAGATCCATCGCTACCTGCACAGTATCTACAGCTAGTTATTAGTTCATTAATAAACGAGGAATTTTAGTTTGGATTCCAAGAAGTCACAAACAAATTGCTTTTTGTAGACCTCAGTCTTTGCTGGGGCCATTAGAATGATAAAAATAGATTAAAAATTAACAAAAAATTCATTAATTAAAAATCAATTTAAACCGATGAACAGAGAGTGGATATTTTGTCCATTTCTAAGTGCATGTGTGTACTTTTGCAGCATGTGTGGGAAAACACTAATCCTATATGATGGTCATTTTAAACTGAGGGTTTCAAAATGAAGTCTGAAAAGTAAGTAAGTAGAATGGAGGTGGTCTAGCGGGAGGGTACTTGCCTATGACTTAATGACTCGACTCAAGAGGTCCCAGGTTCAAATCCCACCTCCAGCACTATCACCACTGGGTGGTTAAGACCCTTAACCCTGAGTGTCTCCAGGGGGACTGTCCCTGTCCCTTAGTTGAATCAAACTAAATAGATATCGATATGAAAGTGAAGTGAAAGTGACAACCCTTGCCATTGCGAGGTCACAGCAC
Organism: Hepsetus odoe; assembly: GCA_017165825.1. Classification (NCBI taxonomy): domain Eukaryota; kingdom Metazoa; phylum Chordata; class Actinopteri; order Characiformes; family Hepsetidae; genus Hepsetus; species Hepsetus odoe. The sequence goes on from CM029387.1 coordinate 4,857,715, forward strand.
TGCACACCATGAACCACAACGAAATTGGAACTCTGCTTTTAACCCATGCACACAAACACCGTGCAGCAGTGGGCAGCTATTGAAAGCGCCCGGGGAGCAGTGATGGGGATGGTACCTTGCTTGCAGCCTACTTTTTGAGGGAATCGAACCCACAATCTTCCGATGCAGGGCAACCCTCTAACCACTAGGCCACCGCTGCCACCGCTGATATGATCACGAATTCGGAATTTCTGAATCATGGCAGAGATCTTGGTGTCGGTATCTTGCCGTCGCTAATACGCAGATGTCCTTGAGGAGCAAAGAAGGAAACAGGGTCAGTTTTGGTATTCAGGCCTATAAATTAAAACCTCAGCCTCTTCCGCCAGGTCGAATGGCACGAGCAGCATTTGACCTGAAAGAGGGCGCCGCGTCCCAAATTCTTACTTAGCACACTCTGCACCGTGGCCCAAATAAGACCATTTCAGAAAGAGTGCTAATTCTACAGTCCATTCAGACACGAACGATCTTCTTCTCTGGACGAATAGAAGACGTAACGGACACGACTCCAACCACCGTACTTGTCTTTTTGTCCTTAATTTGCATCAAATGCACAATGAACATTTATCAGAGCATGTGTATAAATGTACAGATTAGTCACTCACTGCTTGCTTCTGCGTATTTATTTATTTATTTTTTCCCTTTTAAATTGTAGGCGGTGAGAGGAAAGGTAAATGGCAGGCCTTTCAGAGTTCTTCTGGGTTAAAAGACTCGGTTTAGACCAAAATTATTAATCATTAAAACAAACTAGTGGCCAATTAATGAAATCCTCTGTCTCTCTCCACGTCCCTCCATAATCATTGGTGAAAAGTTCAGGCGTCTCATTCCCTTTCACTCAAAGAACTGCAGGAAGCTGCAGATTTCCGTCACTCTGAACTGCTTTCATATGAGAATCCTAATTTTATAGCTTTATAATGTGTGGTACTTGCTAACAGGCGATTTAATTCAATAACGGAGGAACAGAGCTGAAGAGTAAGGTGTTGAGCTCTGTTTTAGGTTCTTTACATTTAGATAAATCGCTGATAGAATTATGAAAGAGTGTGATTGGTTAGTTATTACATTACTTCACGTTAAGGTCTACCTGTATTTACCAAACCTGGTCTATCAATTGGTCAAAAATACATCTGCTGTGCAGTTTGGATGCACTTTTCAGAAAGATTTCAAGACGACCAATAGAAACAGCACAGAATTTCTTAAAGATGTTTTTTTCACATCAGCTTTCATTATAAGTTTAGAATATTGTGCTCAAAGTTACACAATATTCTTATTGTGTTTCATCCTCTAATCTCCAAAAAAAAACAACTTAAAAACCTCTTAAATAAATTGATTCCATGAACTATTTGACATTGACTCAAAGTAATCCGATCATTTGAATTTTAATTTTTTCTGTACTTGACTAGTTGCATTGAGCCAATGATGGATGTTTTGCTGAATGAGTTCCATTTTTTTAAAGTTGATCCAGTGACTTGATCGTTTTTAGTTTTTTGTGTGCTCTGTGTGGGTGTCTGTTAGCGAACACTATGGAAATCCAGTGTCCAGTAGCTGACCTTCTGCAATGGTTGGATCATTGGCCTGGAGAGACCTTGCTAGTGGACAGAACCGGGCACAAGTGGCAGGGGGGTTCTCTTGAAAAAGGACTATTTTGGAGGTTGTGTTCTGTCAAAAATGTAAAAAACTGGAAAAAAAAAAGTATAATTAAGTATAACACTGAAGGGTCAGCTAATAAGATCTAAACATCGAAATCTCTGCAAATGTACTTTAAAATAAACTTCCTCTGACTCTGAATAATTGTTCTATGGATCAACTGGTAGGGACGTCATCCACAGAAGCTTAAAGCACCGAGAAACTATAAAAAAATTACTGAATGAACCGCACAGGAACATGGGACTTCTAATCCTAACTCCTAATCCTAATCTTCCATCTAGCAATTCTCCAAGGAGTGGTGCTGTATACCGTTCTGAAGGAACATTCAGGTACTCCTAGTGAAAAAATGCAGATGTTCAAAAGTAAAAAGCCCATGTGTTGCACTGACATCACATCCTGACAGGAACAGCAGCTTCACAGAGCATTTAAAGATCTAAATATAGCTCTCCACATGAACTTCACTGCTAGAAACTTCACAAACGAATCTGTGTATGAAAGCACGGAACTTTAAGGACGGAAATGGGCGCAGTCTGCTCTGTTTGTCAGCTTGTCATGATGTGTGTCAACCCTGAAGCTGGCTGTCAGTTCCAATCACACTTTTCTTGCCAACACTGAAATCATGTTTACTGTTAATCCAATTAAAAAGGCTTCCTCTCCCAGCTAAAGAGGCGTCGTTCTTCAGTCATTTTGATGGATCGATAAGTTTAACACATGACTGGCTGGTGCCGTAAATGACTGATAAAAGACCAATAATCTGCATATTGTCTTGTTGCTGAATTAATGAAACATTGATCATAGCAACTGAAAATAAAGTGCTCTTGTTTAGAGGTCTGGCCGTGGGCAGCTGAGAAAGCTGGCATTTCTGTATGAGGTTCTTCTTTATATACAGTTCTGTGGTATTTCAGACTGGTCTCTCCTTCTGCGCTGCTGGATTCTGCACTGGGGTCATTTGCAGGGAACCTTGTGCTTTTCTTTACAGCCCTTTTTTGGTCACGTGTATTTATTTATTTATTTATTTATTTATTTATTTATTTATTTGTCTCTTCCTTGTCTCTCTTGTCCTGTCTGGTGACTGTGTTTGTCTGACAAGTTGTCAAGCAGGGTCCTGTCCCATGGTATTTTTTTCATCACGATTTGTGTGTGTGTGTGTGTGTGTATGAGAACAGTGTTATTTCTGTTGCAGGAGGAGCGTGTATCACATTCTCCCATTAGTTGTGCTGACGGGTCAGTCTGCATTCCCCTGCAGGACACTTTGCCCAGCACACACACACACACACACACACACATGCTGCTAATGCTCATATAACAACCAGTGGAGCCATCACTGCTGCCAACTCAGACAGGCAAGACTTCCAATATAGCACAAGAGAGAGAGACAGAGTGAGAGAGAGAGAACAAGAGAGTGAAAAGATGGTAAAAGCAAAAAAGAATGAATGCTCCAGACTGAAAAAAAGAAGAGTGTGGAAAGGGTGAAAAGAGAGACAGAGGGAAAGATAAATGTAAAACTGCGTGTTGGCCTTCTGCCTTTTCAAAGGCACAACTGGGGCTCAGGCTGAAAGAAGTGAAAGGGATACGAGCCCATAGCTGCGTATCTGCAGGGGCTAAATACATCCAGGGGATGAGGCACCGAAGTGTGCACTTCATCTCACCACCTCATAACTCAACTCACTTTCATTCATCTCCGGAGTGGCTGCCTTTAAATACCTGGCGCCTGCAGTGCAAGTCAGGAACGGTCAAGTCCAGCAGGCAGACGTTCGCTTGAAGGAGATGTTAATTAAGTGATGAAAATGATTAATTAAGAAGGTAATTAATTGTCTTTGCGCCACACGAGTGAGCTGTTGACTGAATTCAATGGGAGACAGGTTCATATCTCAAGTTAATTGAATGTGAACTTTATATTCACCCCTCCTTCTCCCGGTGTGAATTTCAAACAGACCAAAGCCGGAGAGTTTCATCTTTAATATGAACTGTGTTGCCGTTCTTTTAGAGGAAATACTGATTTAAATAGAATTCAGGGGTCAGTTGCTGGAAAAGTTCCATTATTAAATGTGAAAAAGTGTGTTCTGGCTGAAATCCTCCTTTATGAAAAGCCAAATGAAGAGCTGCGAGATGAACGTTGATGGTTGCCCTTAACAGGCTCTCTTTCATTTTTCTTGCAAGTGGAATAGACTGGACCCTCACTAGTGAAGGACATTAGCAGACAGGTTAACAGGCTGCATTAATAACATTCAGTTCAAATAATAAAAAAAAACTCCAAATTCAGGTGTTTATAGAAGAAACCTCTCTGTTTAACCCATACACACGTGTAGCAATGGGCTGCCATATCCAGCACCCGGAGAGCAGCGATGGAGACGGTACCTTGCTCAAGGGTACCTCAGAGCAACCTACTGGTACCGTAGTCGTCCAATCCTGGGGCCTAATCCCTGAACACTAGACCATCGCTGCCACGTTTCCAGCTTGTCCAAAAGTACAATTCTGTACTTTTTACTTTTACTGAGTAAAAAAGGTGGATCACTTTTTCCAGAGTAGCTTTTTTACACAAGTATCTGTACCTTTACTTAAGTAAAGAATAGGAGTGGTTTATCTGACGTCTCCAAGGAAATGGAGCAGCAGTTTCCATCCCCTCCGCTGAATCAGTATTATGCGGTCAGACGATAACTTTGAATCATCCCTTGGTAAACAGAAGAGCAAACCCACTGGAACACATTTATAAAAGAAGTCAAAGGGCAGTTGCTAAAAAATGGGAGAGTATTGCAGGATTTGCTGACTTTAGAATGAGCCGTTGGTTTGTTTTGGCTGCAGACGTCTGGAGAAGTGCATTTACCCAACTGGACGTCAATCTGAAGACCACGCTTCACACACTGCTGGAAAAGACTGCTGTCAAAATACATTGTACAAGTTGCTGTTTTGGTGCAAAACTATTAAAACTGCAAGCGCTACATGCCTGCATGCCGATTAAAATCTTAATTTAACAATTAAAGTGCTTGTTGTTTTTGTGATGTCACAACAATGCATTTAATCTCCATCTGGTGGAGTTTAGCTTCATCCATTCCCACTGAACTTTCAAGCAGGGTTTTAGTCTGGACAGCTTTTGGCATGAAGCACATTTAGAGAGCAACTTAGATCAGAGGTTGTTTACATGTCTCAGTCTTAAAGACACAGTGCACCTAAAAACAGGCTGTTTAGGTAAAAAACAGAAAATGGAAATGGAAATGGAAAGAGAAAATGGAAAATGGAAGTTATAATTGAAATAAGTGAAAGTGACAACCCTTGTCATTGCGAGGTCACGGCACAGCAAACATGAACCACAACGAAATTGGACCTCTGCATTTAACCCATGCACACTCAAACCCGTGCAGCAGTGGGCAGCTATTGAAAGCGCCCGGGGAGCAGTGATGGGGACGGTACCTTGCTCAAGGGTACCTCAGGGCAACCTATTGGGAAGGGGTTTGAACCCCTGATCCTCCGATCATGTGGCTAACGCCCTAACCGCTAGGCCACCGCTGCCCGTATATGGAAATATGGAAAAACTGTAAACAAATGCATGATATGGATATTTTCTGATGTTTAATGTGTGATCTCTGTTAGGTCCTATTACAAATCTTGCAGTATCTGTAGTTTTGAGGAACTGAAGTGATGGATGAGGGCAGATGTAATCGCTACAGCTTCCCAAGCACTCTTAAAAATAAGGAATGTAAAAAGAGTTTTTACATGCAGCCATAGAGGAACTATTTTAGTGCCCGAGGAACCTTTTAGTGGATGGTTCTTTAAAGTACCGTTTTTGTAAAAGAGGCGTTTGAGAGTGAGCTTTTTTATGAGCGTAAAGAAAAAAGCAGGGCGTTCTTGGGAGAAGCGCTTGCTCTTGAACTCACTCACACTGACGTGAGGCCACATCGCTATATCAATGAGGAGACGCATCCATCTGTCCTGTTCACACAACAACTCTAAAGTTAGAATACACAAATCTCTCTGTCTCTCTCTCTCTCTCTCTCTCTCTCTCTGTGGAATCCTAGAAGAGCACTTAGCAAGCCAGGCACTCTCTCTGTAATTCAGCTTTGATACAGCAAAAGCATCTTATCATGAGAGAGAGAGAGAGAGAGAGAGAGAGAGAGAGAGAGAGACTGAGACTGAGACTGATGTGTCAGTTTCAGGGGCAAACTGGCTGCATTTTACCTGCCTGTTATGTTGGTAACTTGTGCACATGCTGTTGCGAATGCATTTCGGGGTGAAGGAGGCATCAGAAGTGCAGATTACATTTTCAACTCAACTTTCTAACGTCTGAGCACGGCGGTCGATTTTGCTGCCCATTTTAAATCAGTCAAAACTGTCCATCATGGCCTTAAAAGTGTGTTGTTGAGAGACTATGGCAGCAGATGCTGTTTAAACTCTCAAATTGTGGTCGTCTAACGTTTAAGGACTAGATCCCAGGACTGGAAGGTTGTGGGTTCAAATCCCAGTCCAGTAGGTTGCCCGATGGTACCCCTGAGCGAGGTACTGTCCCCAGTCTCCGCTCCCCTGTGGGTGGGGTTGGTTCGTGGGGCAAATAAGGGCAGTGTGCAATGCTTTGCTTTGACAGAACCTCAGGTCCTACTTTACATTAAGTGTCTTTGGAGCAGCAGTGGCCTAGTGATTTGGGACTAGGCCCCATAATTGAAATGTCGTGAGTTCCAATCCCAGACCAGTTGGTTTGCCCAAGGTAAGATACAGTCCCCAGCACTGCTGGGCTCTTGATGTATGTCTACCTGCTGGTGCAGGCTGTGTTTGTGTTAAATGTGGAACATTTCATTGTTTCAGTGTGTGCTGCGCTGTGTGTTTACAGTGACAAATAGTCAATTTCACTTCACTTTCACGTCACAATAGTAGCTATGTAGTTACACATTAACAATGCATGTAACTACTGGGGATGTGTTTACTGTTACAGAATGATTATTGCAGTTATGCATCTATCAACTTTGATTTTCACGTGTTTAATTGCATACGTTTATCCTAATTTCATTACACGAGTAGAAGCCAATACACATGTAATTACCAAAGCTCCTCTACAACCTAACAGCGACTGCATCCCAGTAGTTACATTGTTATTACATGTAATGTTAATGTGTAATTACAGTTTATTAGAGATAAAACATAATCTCTTCTTTGTTTTCTTCATCAGTCTTTGGAAGGGATCAAGTAGCTGCACTCAGCGTGACAGGTTCTTGGTTGTTGGCAGCCATGTTTTATTCTCTTTTCAGGAAAGAAGGACAGTGGATTATGATGATGATGATGATGATGATGATGATGATGATGATGATTACAGCAGGTGACTGTGTAAAGAGGATTGAGCCAGAATATCAGCTGATTTGATGAGTGCACTGATGAAGACATGATGACAATGACAATAATGGCAATGCTTCTGTAAAGTCCTCATCACCTGTATTTTTCACTGACCTTAAGCTTCCAATCAACTGTTTTCTGTCTCTTTTTCTCTCTTACTCTTGGAGGTGCACTTGATGCGGCCTGTTGCATTGGCCAGGGGCGAGTCATTAAAGCATATCCGTGTGTGTGTGTGTGTGTGTGTGTGTGTGTGTCTGTGTGTGTGTGGGGAGCATCTACTGTGCCGGGTAATAAGTCTGGATCCCTGAGGAATGTACACATATTCTGGACTTTATTAAATGAAAATAGAAGGGGGGGGGGGGGGAGGGGGTTGCTGCCTACAGGACTATGGGAGGGCATGACAACCCCCAACTTACCCCCAACTGCAGAGGAGAGAAAGATAAAGTGAATGGGGGAGGATTTTTTTTTTTCTTTGCTGTTATTAAATTCTAAGCAGGACCAACCAACGTATGGTTTAACAAAAAAAAGTCACGATATTAAAGCTCTGCAGACGTTCAGCCAATGAAACACCACAAAGGGCTTTTTAAATGCAGGCCTGCATTAGACAGAAAGTGGGGCAAATTAAATTAGTGAAGGGTAAAGGTATTTTCCCTGATATAGACTGAACTGCTTAGCATCTGTCAAGATTTGAATCTAAACTAGTCCAGGAGGACCAAATTTGGAGTAGGAACTTCCGGTAATGGATGTGTACCCTCTTAAAAACCCATTCCAAATGCATCCATCTTTTAACCTCCGGAGGACCAGCATTTCAATCAAAGGCGAGTCTTATAGTCTTTCTGAGCAAAGCTGCCAATCGCGTTCATGTCGGATGTGTTGATCAATAGAGCTGTGCAGCCATCATCTACATTAATCACTGTAATTGGAATGAAAAAGATGAAAAAGATTACCTTACAGAATGCTCTTCGCAGTAAATTATTAGAGTCTATTTGAAGGCCAGTACAGTGGGACACTTTTCCGAAAGAGAGACTGTGGTGGTTCTGTAAAAGATGTTATTGACTCGCAATGGTTCCTCATGGGTCCTACACTAAGGGGTAAGGTCTCTGGGGTGAAGGACCTTCTGGGTTCTGCAGTCCTGGTCATTCAGCAACAAACATGGTAGTAACTATTCAGAGTTGAAAATAGGTTTATATTAAGAATCATCCATCATCTGTATTACATTTTATCCTAAACTGATCCTAACAGTCGTTAGTCCAGTGATATTTCCTAAACCTGAGGCCTTTTTGTTTCCTTTTACATGCTTAACTGGTGGGACATTTTAGCTGATGTTCCATCCATTGACTCGCAATAGGTTCAAGCTCTGCTGGAAAACACAAGCAAGTGCGCCATGGCAGAGTTTCAAACTCATTACAATCTCACACTAATATGTCTTAAGCATCATTAAGACATCAGACATCATTAAGCTGGACTCTTGCCCTCCAGGACCTAAGTTGAGAGGTCACTATGAAATAGCAGACTGACTGTGGCATATTGTAAACGGGGCAACGTTTCTCACATGATTCTGGATTGGATTGCTAGAAAAAATGACATTAATAATCCAAACTCCACACTAACCCGAGCTTGCCTGGAAATCGAACCCATCACCTTCTAGGTGTGATGCAGCAGTGCTGCACTCCTGCTGCACCATAACATTTTCTTAAACTCCTGATTGTGAATGCATGGATCAGAGAAAACACGGTCTTCTATTGTAGGTCTGTCCCTCCGGCGATAAGGAACAATATCCAGCATGCAGCTGTGATGCTAATCAAACAGCTAGCCTGTATAGCCCACTGCTCATGTGTGGAAGCCTGTCCTCCAATATGAGAATGTTTTAAGCAAAAATATCCTTTTAATGGATCCATAACTTTCATGAAGTTACATTCTGTGCATTTCTGGTGAGCAGAACAAGTTAGCTGGAAGCTTGGCTGTGGTGGTCTATTGCACGAAAAGCAATCATCTAGCAATCATTTTGCGATTTCTTCAGCAGTGCTCTATCATTCTCAGTGAAGCGCGGAGGGGATGTGGTGTATCTGGGCTGTTTCGAGGTTTCATTAATATTGTAGGAAGTTACTGGCAGTTGAACCTGGTTATAAACCCTCTGTGTTTTAAACTCTATTGCTGGATGTAAAGCCAACTTGTGAAAAGCCTGCACAGGAACTTCTGACGACCCTGACAGTTCTCACTCTGTTTCATACATCAGGCTAAAGAAACGCTGTATTTAATGGCATACGTTGTTATGCTCACTGCAATACTATTGGAAGTACATGTTGTATACAACATGTCCAAAAGTTTGTGGACACATCTTCTGTTTCTTTGGAACCCGACAGAATTAATAGTCTGTTTTGTTGCATTTATTCCTCGGAGGAGTTTTTACACTAGATGTTGAGAAGGATTTAATTGCATGGTGCCATGAATGCATTTACATTAATGTTGGGAGGCATTATGTCCTTTGAGCTGGCTCTTGGTCCAGAGCATGGCAACTGATTTTCTATAAAGGCTGTGTTCCCACAATTGTGTCAGCAATGGGTGCACCTTAAAGCAGCTGAATGTGACTCATTAGAGAGACTGTCCAGACACTTTTGGACATGTAGTCTACCAACAATTAATCATGTGGAAAGGTGTTCCCAACTTTGGAACATCAGATGCACTTTTCATGTCTCATTTAATTGTAAAATCCCACCATTTTTAGTGATCTCACACCAATCCTTCACCAAATGGATGATTTCTCATAATATACTGCTGTGCATGTCCCAGATCTACCGATACAAAAAGAGCTCTTGAGCTGGGATCAGCGGGGAATGTATGAGTGCTGCTGTGAATCAAACAGAGAAGGGGTTCTTTCAGAACAGAACACACAGCCTTAATCTTTCGCTCTTTCTCTCTGTTTTTTCTCCTCTGAGATGACCATATCTTTTGACCATGAGCCGGTTGCACACATAAAAGAGATGAATGGATTGGCGGATGTGGGAAGGAAGATAAAGATAGTTATTAATGCCTGCGATGGAAAGGACAAATTGGTTAATTATGTAACAGAAAAAAACAATGATCATGAGGTTAAATGGCATCCAGTACATTGGCGTCTATAAGTTTAAACCTTATAAGAATCGCAGCTTTATTAAAAACATACAGTCTAAATTCTAAGGGGTTGTATCTTTTCCCTTCAACTGGTTGACTTCCACCCACAAATATCAATAATAAATACTAATGCTAGTTCGTTTGACTGAACAAACAATTTGACCACTCTGTGCCAGCAACATGATTTTGGACAATCGTTTATGACTTTAATATTAATGTATTAAAAAGCATGTTTGTACAGATATTTTCACCAAAGTCTGAGCTTTGTGCAACAATTTGTGCTTATTTTCGCTAATGGTCTATATAAGCCTTGACAACTTTGCAACAGCTGCTAGGAAGTGCAGGGCTTGGATAATTTAATGACTTAAAAGCTGCACATCACATTGATAGATACAAAATTCTGTGCCAAAGTTTGTAGACATTCATTTCTGAAATCAGATGTATTAATATAAAGGTTTGGCCCCCTCTGTTTTCTGCTGTTGAAATTGCTGGGATGTTTTACACCAGATGGAGGAACATCTCTGTGAGCATTGATTGCAACCACAAGGTTAGTTTTGTATCATTAATGTAACTCAAAGTCATTCCAAAGATACTGGACGGATCTCAATCACTCCAATGGACCATTATGACGATGTCAGCGTCCTTTTATCCGGCCAACAGTTTTCTGTGGATTTTGTAAGCTGTGCATGTGCAATTCAATGGACGGACGGATGGATGGACAGACAGACAGGCAGATAGATAGATAGGCAGACAAATGCACAGATAGATAGACAGACAGGCAGGCAGGCAGGCAGATAGACAGACAAATGTGTAGATAGATAGACAGACAGACACAGACAGACAGACAGATTCATAGAAAGACAGATAGATAAACAGACAGACAGATACATAGATTGAAAGGTTGGAGGAAGGATTTCTATTTCTTATATTAACTCAGCTTTGCTTTATTTTTTCTAGTTTTTTTTATCTGAAGGCCAGAGTGACCCAGAATCTCTTAATGTTTCATTGTTAACATTCTCTTCACCTTCCCCTCATCCCACTATCTCTCACTCCGCTCATCTGTCTTTTTCTGTCTGTCCAACATTCATTTTCTCCCATTGCACTCAAACACCCACCCGGCTCTTTCCCTGCCGTGTCAGTGCAACAGTTTGTCTATTCATCTGTCCATCCATCCTTGCATCCATCCATCCATCCATCCATCCATCCATCCATCTATACATACATTTATCTCATTGATTCATAAATTGATTCTTCTGTTATTTTGTAAATAGCTTCTGTTCTAAATTATTTGCATTTTAAGTAAATGCTTTGTTGTTTTGACTGAGAAAGTATTTGCATCTGTATCTGCGCATCTGCACATGTGCTTTTGAGTGAATGTTGTTTGGGCACAAGCACTGGATGTGAGTGATACATTTACATTTACAGCATTTAGCAAGCACTCTTATCCAGAGCACCTTCCAATTTCTGACTACAGGGACAGTCTTCCAGGAGCTACTTGGGGTACCCAAGTGCAGGAGGTGGTATTCAAACCTGCAACCTCTTGGTCCATTGGTGAGTATACTACCACTAGATAGACAGATAGATAAATAGATAGATAGATAAGTGTAGGTGTGTGTGTGTGTGTGTGTGTGTGTGTGTGTGTGTGTGTGTGTGTGGAGGAGGGAGTGAGGGTTGCTGGAGGCTCATTGATCTGCCATGTTTAAGGATGCCTAGGCTCAGGGGAGTAACTCACCCTGCAGGCCAAAGACAGCAAATGATCAATACTGAGAGAGGTCAGCCTCCGTGTCTAGAATCAAACACACACACACAAATACAAGCACTCAGAAAGATGGAGAGATTTAGACTCAAAAATTGTAAAAGTGACACATTTGTTTTTTGTGATTTGATCAGTTAATTCTGCAGCACTTTCCACACAGTCTAGATACACACCTAAGAGTCATGATGCAAAAGCAGGGACTCTCCTGCTTTCATAACTTAAATAAATACATCCTTGACAGAAAACACACTGCTGAAAGAATTTAATGCATGATTAATATTTATTTGCTAAATGTTGTTTTCCCCCCATACTGTTAAATGAATAGAAATCATGCACTAAAATTTGCAGAAAAGTTTCTAATTATTTAGCTGAAGGTCAGAGGGACACAGAAGTGAATTAATTTTCACTTTGTTAATCAACATACGATGTAAATGGATCAGAGGCTTTGAAAATTCTGCGTATATATTTATACCAAAAATTTACCTGGATATAAAAAAATACACAACACTGTAGAAAATCTCACCAATCCCAATTAAAAGTGAAAGTTATTCATTTTTTCAAAATCAGAAAAAGCAGGCAGTGATTGTATAGATATTGAAAGTTTTACATTATTTGAACTATTTACTGTTTCTTATAATTTGTTGGGAGGCTTTCTTTTTAACATGCTGTATTTTTTTTTTACCTTTTTTTCACCTGACTTTATGAAAGTGGATTATCTTCTACCAGATCTCCTTGGAAATCTTTCAGAATCAGAAAAACGTGGTTGATCCCGAGGGAATTTCCTTTAGTCGTTTTAGAAATGAAGGAAGAACTCTGTAAGGCAGCTGAGGTGTGTTTGGGTAGTTACTCATATTAATGTGTATCTATTTAAAGGGGAACATAATATAATCTTGTAATGAGAAGTTTGGAAGAAAGGTTTGAAAGACCTTCGCTGATTAAATTCAAGATTAGATGAAGCTGAAGAGCTAAAAGCAAATAAGAGGCACGAAACGCTAAGCGGAAAAATTGGCTAATTTTATGTCAGTGTATATTAAGTATCATTTTTGTATCTTTCTCTGTATAATAATTCATTTTCCTATTTCTGATGCTGATTCTGATAGAACTATGACATAATTTACCAAAGCTAGCTACATTTAATACATAATTAGCCACTTAGCAATTGTGGGTTTAGGCCACATCACATTTATTCCTCCCATCCCTCTCAAAGAACTGAGGTCATAATCTTGTCCATGAGACTGCTGGTGGTTGACACTTGTGTTTGCTGCTCATGTGCTCGCCAAAAAACAAGCTTTCTCCAAAGCTGCTTCTTATTAAACCGAGGGAAACGGGCCAAGCAAATTAGCGTCATTGCATTATTACACGACGACAGGATTTTCAGCCTGCTTTGTTTAAATTGTTGCCCCATTAGGGAGAAATATGTGCAGTCCAGCCTCAGATGGGGTGTGTTTTATTGCTGGTTTGGTTATAAATCCTTGTTTTTGTAGAAATTTTTACTGCACTTTTGAAAAATGTTAGGAGATGTCCATTGGTCAAAATGCCAATACACCATTAGCAATGCGGGATGACGGCAGGCAGCTTGGGAGAAACTGTAAACAGGCCACATCCTTCACTCTCTCTTTCTCTCTCTCTCTCTCTCTCTCTCTCTCTCTATTTTTTAACATTTCCTTACAGTACACATTTACAGTAAAACACACAAGTTACACAAGTGACTGCTCACATCATAAATAAAGTCAAATTAAACATGTGGGTTCACCTTCAGTGATGATATAACATGAAAACCATATCAGTTATTTTGCTTTTATAATTAACAATAACTTTTAGTGCTTTTATTGCTGTAGCTCCAAATAAACCCATTAGGAAGAACAAATATATTAACAGTCGACTGAAGCCCTGCTGCTTGTGTGTCACTTTAAAAGGTAAAACTCAGAGATTAAAATGAAAAAATGCTGGCAAATATGATTTAAAACTATGAAAAAATATGATTTTAATATTTAGTGCAGTAAAACACACACACACACACACACACACACACAGATATATATATACCTACCTTTTGCATTCAGACCAGCATCAGTTCTTCTAGGTACACTTGCACAAAGTCAGGGATTCTGTAGGATTATAGTCGGTATCTGATCAACCAGTTTTACCAAACAGGTACTGATGATCATCAATGTCACACGGAGGTTGAAACACAGTCATGTTTGGAACAACCGACCGGCCGAGTTCCTTCAAAAACTGTGTGCAAGTGTACCTAGAAGAACTGATGCTGTTTTGAAGGCAAAGGGTGGTCACACCAAATACTGATTTGATTTAGATTCTCTTTTGTTCATTCACTGCATTTTGTTGATTGATGAAAATAAATGATGAACACTTCCATTTCTGAAAGCATTCTTTGTTTACAGCATGTTTTCCACACCTCCTAAAACCTTTGTACAGTATTGTGTGTGTGTATATATATATGCTTCATCTAATTTAGGATGAGTCTGAGTTGAGTTGCTAATCCTGAACTTCACTAACCCTCTCATGCAATCAAACCCTCACAGCAATGTTCAGTCTCGTAGCCAGAAGAAAGGATGCAGCTTTATAAGATCATATTATATCCTTGATTTCAGAAGGAGCTTTGGAGGCGCCGTCGACAGCATTTTGAACACGTAGTGCAACTTTGTTTTCCAGTGAAAAGGGAATTTCATCAGATTGCAAAGATTTCATGGTGAGGGCATTTTGAGAAAAAAAAACAAAAAAAAAAAAAAAAAACATTGAATGATCTTTTTTCTGATTTTTTTCTGATTTCTTTACTTTTTCTACCACTGACCCCTTCTATCTCCCTCCCTCTCTCTCTCTCTCTCTCTCTCTCACTCTCTCCCCTGTAGTTCTCTCTCTTTCCTATGTTGCAGAATCACAGTGGTGTGAAGCCGCAGGCCAAACTATGTGGGGAAAAAGAAGGCAGGACGCTGGTCGGCTGATGAATCTGTTGAGAGTTGTCTGGAATGGAACACACACACACACTCACACTCATGCACTCACACACAGACACACACACACACACACACATATATTGTATGGGAAAACAATTAAACTGGTTTAGTAGGGGGCTGAGAAACATATAACCCTTATGGTTCAGTCTCACACTTGCATTCTTTGCTGATTGGCTAATAAGCAGCATGAGAAAATGTGCTCACAACACTGTTGAAAAACTGTTTGAAGTATAAAGAATAAAAGTGAAAAGGACTAAACAAGTTTTTGCATCTTGTTACTTCCCATCTCTTATTAAACTATCATTTTATTTTCTTTACTGAGGGGAATGCTTGATAGCAGCAGTTTTATTTTTGGTCGCCCCACAGCAGTAACCCACAGACGCCGACTGGGATGTGAGTTAGCTGGTCTGAACCATCACGCTTGGGTTTTGTCTTTACAGTACATTCATACTGACAGTGGTGAAAGAGTCAAACCAAGCAAAGTCGTTCATTTTCGATGGAAGCCAACATCAGAGCGCGCTGAGGCATGACGAAGAGCAGCGCAGCACTTTTTGGGCAGTCAAAAGGAAGCATTTCAGTGCTATTATGAGGAATAATGCAGTTCTGCATCAACCAATCAGAACGAACAATTGCCCCCCTAAAGAGAGTTCCCAAAGTTCCAAACCCAGATTATATTGGAAGGAGGACGTTGAAGATGGAGCTGCCAGGAAAGAGGAGAAGAGGAAGACCAAAGAGGAGGTTTATGGACGTGGTGAGAGAGGACATACGGAAGGAGGAAGATGCAAAGAACAGGAAGAAATGGAAACGGATGATGTGCAGTGGCGATCCCTAACAGGAGCAGCCAGAAGAGGAGGAAGAAGAAGATTAATTCCAAGCCCAATTGCAGGCAGTTTAACAGTTAAGAAATAATGTGGCTCTCTGATAGGCTGTTTAAGGGAACATGTTTTAGTGTTTAATATTACAATGTTGTTAAAGATTCCCAAACTCTCTTTTATCCAAAATAATGAGTGAACAACTTTCCCCCATCAGTCTATAGTTAATGCATAGTGTGATGTCATGGACATGGACACTTGTTGAGACCCAGTAAAGTTGGGATGTGCTTCATAAATCTCTTTTTCACTGTATGGAAGAAGTCCCAGAAGCTTAACTTTAGGCACATAATCCAGGGCTTAGTCTAATAAATCTGAGATTAGGATGGGCGAGGCCTGCAATGATATACAGCGTCTACCCAGCAGAAAGGAAAACAAATTGGCCTGAATAATAATCTAAGGATTATGTCTATCAGTTATTTCAGTCTTAGTGTCAAGGCTCTAAAAGTGGACGCTATGGGAGTGGCTTGTGTGCATTCATGATTTAAAACTAAAGAAATAATAACAATACATTGAAGGCCTGTAAGGCTCCATGGTTCCCACATTACTGTGAAAATGTCTTCAGCCACCCCTCTTTCCTTCTTATTCTTCTTTTCCTTTGAATGTTGTTGGTGAAAAAAATATTATTCGATGCCTCTCAGACTCTTAATTTGTAGATTAATGTGAACAAATGTTTTAGTGTGACAGCTTGTGAAATGTAAAGATACAAGGTTCTAGACAAAGGGGATCCAACCACTCAGCATTCAACATCAGAAGTAAATCAATCACGTGATCATCTGGAATCATCTGCACCTGTTTCTTCACTGCTTCATGTCTTAAATCAGATGCTTTGTTCTGCTTGAAGGTTCAGACGTTGATCACTGTGTGGATTAACCAAGTAATCAAACTGCTCAGGTACAGAGACTGGACTGAAAATGAGACACAACAACACTGTCCTTCAGGCAGGTCTGGAGAACTGCTCAGGTACAGAGACTGGACTGAAAACGAGACACAACAACACTGTCCTTCAGGCAGGTCTGGAGAACTGCTCAGGTACAGAGACTGGACTGAAAACGAGACACAACAACACTGTCCTTCAGGAAGATCTGGAGAACTGCTCAGGTACAAATACTGCACTGAAAACGAGAGACAACACTGTCCTTCAGGAAGATCTGGAGAACTGTTCCTCAACAAGACATGGAAAATACGTCTGACTCTTTGGAAGCAACATATGAAGTAACGAATGGTTGCACATAACTGATCATTAACCCTTTGTCGCACAGGAAGTTACATAAATTGACAAACATTTCTTTAATTTCCAACAGCCGCCATTGGTTGGAAAGGCTACTTTGGTTCATTTTGATGTCTCTTCATCTCAGAAATTATTATGACAACTCATACTTGATGGAATTAGTCCTTATAAAAGCTACAAAAAGCAATTTCTCAATATTGCCTCCTTTTTAGTACGATCAGCTACAAATATCTACATTCTTGTCTTCTTCCGCAGCTCTTCATACTTGCCAGTTGTGCTTGAGGGCAAGGCTATTATGAAAAAGAAATGTGTTCAGTTTTATTAGTTTCATATTAAACAGACATGCATTCTGAAAAACACTAGTCAAAAAAGGTTTTCATTTTTTAATTTTTTTATCAAGTCATGTAATAAGAAAGCAACCCAGTGCCATGTTTGGTTGATTGTGAAAAAAACTAAATATTTTTTTAAATTGTGAAATGTTGCATTTTCTGCTGTAACTTGCTCAATGTTTATTAACATTCCCAACATTCATCAGGGTCATGGAGTTGCTTGAGCCTATCCCAGCACATATTGGGCAAAAGCTCCCTGGACAGTTCAGCAGTCTGTCCAAAAAAAAAAAAAAAGAATTAAAAAATCGAATATGCAATTGCTTTACCAAGACCACAGTTTTATGCTTTTCTTTCAATAAAAATAAAATTCAGCAGATAAATAGGAGTCGTGCATTAAAACGGGTAAATCTAGTTTTAATTTATTTTTGCTCAGATCAACCCAACATGTGGTTTGACTAGAGGCGCCCAAACTTTTGCATAAGAACTAGCTCTGCACTAGTGCATAAGGTGTAACACAGTGATCATAACAAATCTGAACTATATTAAATCGTAGCTTCTTCAAAGACGGCCTCCTGCCCCGATGTAGTTTTGCACACTCTGGCAGCCTTGAAGACATTCGAGACTGGAGACCAGGTCCAAAACAGTGGCGTGTGGGTTCTGCTAAAATCTTACACCATTAACACACATATATAAGCACAAGCACCTGTTCCTCATTAGGCAGGAGGCTTTTTTTATGCCTAAGTCTAGTGAAACACCAGTAGGCCTGGAGAAAATCTGCAGCTTTTGAGAACTTCTGGAAGTGAGTCCAATAATGCTTCTCACTGAGCCTGTCCACCATGAACACTTCAAAGATATTCCCTCATTTGAGTCGCACCAGAACTATTCTGCTATTACAGGGTTTCCAGGCGACTTCTAGGGTTCAGATCAGGTGCTGAGAGTTCATATCAGATATTCTGATTCTTTCCATTTAACTTTCTGTCCAGAATCAGATGAAATCTCGTTCTTTGGTGACATTGAAGTCTAATTATTCAGCATCATTCCGCTTTCCAGTGATTTATCTGTCAAAAGGAAATAGCTGTCCCTTCTCAGATGTTTTCTCCACAGATCATGATTAGACGGTTTACGTGCTGTAAGGCACTGTTGGAAATTTTTTTCACTTCCTGACAATTGGCCAACTTTAGTGCAGCGTTGCTTTTACTTTTAATTAAGCCGTGTGGATTAATGTACTGGACCAGCCTGTAATAGGGATTCAATCTCTTTCTAAAGATGTAATCGCATTAAATACTTTTCTGAACTGGTCTTGCTGTAACTCTCCCTGTTTTGAAACCAATTCCTGTGCATAAAGTGGGCAGTGCCAAAAATACTGTAGCTTTCTTGATCAACTGCCACAAATTAAGACATTTTAACACCAAAGAAATGCTGAGTAGCTCAACAGAGAGGGAAATCCAGTCAGCTTACACGTGTCTTATGTGGTGCAGGAATGAATACTGAATATTTCGCTTTGAAAACAAGCATTATATTAATGCAATAATGCAATAATATTGCATTTTATGAATGCTGCGAAAAGGGGTTAAACTTTTATTTTCCCACATTTTATTAACCATTCAAGAAAAAGCCAAAAACATAGTATACATTTACATTCTACAGTTAGCAGACACTCTTATCCAGAGTGACTTCCACGTCCTAATTACAGGGACAGTCCCCCTGGAGACACTCAGGGTTCAGGGTCTTGCTCAGGGACCCAGTGGTGCCAGAGGTGGGATTCGAACCTGGGACCTCTTGAACCACAGGTCCATAGACAGGTACCACCACTAGACCACCACCACCCCAATTAAATTATTTTAGAACTTCCATGTGACCTAGCACTCTCTTCTGTATGATAACACTATTTATATCATTAAAAGATCCCTGTGCAGGAAAGATAAAGTGTACATTTTATAATGTCTGAGCACTTCATTGGTACTTCACCAGCATTGGCCTAGAGGTAAGGGACTAGGCCCCAGGATCACAAGGTCATTGATTCAAATCCCAGACCAGTAGGTTGCCCTGAGGTACCCCAGAGCAAGATACCATCCCTATCACTGCTCCTCGGGTGCTAGATATGGCTTCCCACTGTGTGAGGAGTGAATGCAAAATATGCATTTCATTGTGGTTCCCTCTTTCCTGTGCTCTGTTTCACAACGACAAAAAGTAACTTTCATTTCACTTCCCACACACCATGGAGGTTCACTGTAGTCCCTCAGATTGTTGCTTGTCTGTTTCTCTATAACTTCTTATCTAGTTCATCAGGACCCAAACAGGAACCTTGTGAAAGAAGTATTTGATCGGACAATCTGTCTCAGACTAGCTGCACCAGAAATATAGAGATACAAGGTAGGTGTTTATTATGAAGTCGTCTCCATCTTGGTCCAGAAATGATGTTTAAGAACGATAATCACTGGAAAGGCGAAGGGATTCGATTTATAAGGCAGTGGTGGTCCAATGGTTAGAGATGAGGCCTTGCTACTGGAGGGTTGCCAGTTCAGTCCCCTTGACTGGCAGGAAACACGAGGTTGAGTGCAGGGTGGTTGCACAACGGGTACAGGCATTATAGCCCACCGCTCCTGGTGTGCATTTTCACTACTGGTGTGTACGCGATGAGTTAAATGCTGATTTAATTCAACATTCAGTGTGCAAACATAGTAATTCCAATTTCATTCATTGTCAAAGGTATAACTTCTTTCAGGGAAGACAGCACCATTTAAAATGAACTCTTTTTTCCATGTTTAAGAGCATTAAGAGGTGTTTGTGAGAGATACATGGAGAACTGAAAAATCTTAAGAGCATGAAGAGCAACTTTATTTTGTTTCAGTTTCAGGTACACGCATACACACACGCTTTTCTCACACACCAATGTTCTTGGCGACCGGTGTTACTGTGGGGTTATATAAGTGTAACATCCATGTATGTGTTTTTCCTCCGCTTTAGAGTGTGTCATGAAGCACCCTGCTGTTTTTTAACCAACCTTCTGTTCATCTGTCTCTTTCTCTCTCTCTCTCTCTCTCTCTCTCTCTCTCTCTCTCACTCACTCTCTCTCTCTCTCTCTCTCTAACTCGCTTGCTTACTTTTCATCACTTAATAATTATGTGACTTCTTTATGCCTAGTATTTGTAACATTTAACCAAATGCCTGTCTGTGTTTTTAAAGGTAACGCAGTGCTTTGTAACCTGCTGAACTCTCATTCCAGTCTCATCCGGAAAATTGATTTTCTTGCAGCACAGGGATTGGACATTTGATATGATCTCACACTCCAGAGACTTAAGGCTTGACTTGGTCTGGAACCCCAGAGGCTCCTTTCGCTCTCATGCCCAAGAGACTAGATATGGTCTCTAACCCAAAAGTCTCAAGATTGGACTTGGTCTGTCTTTCCGATTTTCTGAAATCATCTCTCCTTAAACTTGCACCCCAAAGACTCGAGAACTCAGATTGACACCCCAGAAGCTTGAGGGCCAGATCAATTTGAATCGGATTTTGTTCCCCAGAAGGTCAAGTAGCTCCCACACCCAGAATAATCAACAATCTCACGGTCATATTTGACTTATCTTAGTAGTAAAATTATTTATTTATTTATGAAGTCTTGATCCACCCCTCGATTCTTCACATTTGGTTTCCAAAGAGTCAGATGTTCTTTTCACATTCCCTTTTATTGTTGAGGAGCAGTTCTCCAGATCTTCCTGAAGGAGAGTGTTTTTGTCTCTCGTTTTCAGTCCAGTCTCTGTACCTCAGCAGTTTGATTGTTTTTTGTTGTTAATCCACACAGTGATCTACGTCTGAACCTTCAAGCAGAACAAACTTCTAACATCTAAGCGTCTGACTTAAGACATGAAGCAGTGAAGAAACAGGTGCAGATGATTCCAGATTAGTTTACTGCTGATGCTGAGTGGTTGGAACCCTCCTCTAGAACCTTGTATCTTTAGGTACTTTGTAGCCTGCCAAAGTAAAACATTAATTCCCATTCATTTCATTTCATCTACAAAATAAGAGTCTGACAGGCATTATATATATATATATGTAGTAAAGAGAGAAAGAAAGAGCAGCATATATATATATATATATATATATATATATATATATATATATATATATATATATATATATATATATAATTAATTTTTTTTTTTTACCAACACTCTGATTCCCATGAAACAGATACAAAAATAAGGTGTGGCTCAAGACTTTAGCGCAGTACTGTAGTATCTGTGCAGTTTGCTCTCCATGTGTCATGACAGAAGCTCCAACGCTGATGGAAGTTTTCAGAACAATGTTTCAGAGGCCATTGAGGCAAGGTGTGGTTGAACCTGTAGATACAGGACAAGCAGCAGCTTGCTCAGCAATTTATGGCACCTTTGAAGCTTTTCAGGATGCGACCTGTCCAATGGAGACCCAAGTGTGGCTCAACAATGACTCACTCTTAAAAACAAGGGACCTTTGGAAAGGGTTATTTAATGTAATCGAACTCAAAACACCTTTTGAGGGATTCAAATCTATTTAGGTTCCTTAAGACCTTTATAGAGTCCTTAAACTGGTTCTAACGTTATATTCAGAAAATCAGGGTCCCACAAAGAATTCTGTATTTGTTGGGCTTAAAATATTGAAACAAAAACATTAAATATGGCCTGTGCATAAGTTATGGCACATTCTATATATATTTTTTCACGAGGTTAAATAAATTGGATTAATAAATAGAAACTGCACTAAAATAATTTTTAAAAATCTCGCAGTTTTTATTATTTGTACTTAGTAAATGCATTTAACTGTTTAATGTAACATTACTGGAAGCATTGTTTTATTTTTCAATTTAATATCTCTCTTTCTTTTATTTATTCTTATCCTTCTTTGTAACACACGACCAGTGCAATCTGAATGAGCCTGGTGTGCACAGAGTCTGATAATCTGGGCTCAAGCAGACCAAATGTAATCAAAATGACCACATTTCCATAAAGCCGCAGGGGCTAGTGGTTCTGCTTTCTGGAAGAGATGACAGACCCTCAGGAACCTAAATCTATCTCTCATGGCTGGAGGGGTGGATGGACTTCAATTCCTGTTGCAGGATCAACAAGTAAACTCAATGCCCTTTCGCTTTCCCTCAGTTAGTTCATCCAAACAGAAGCAGATGGAGGAGTTCAAAGTTGAGTGAAGAGACATGGCTGATGGATACTTGATGAAGAAGAAGAAGATGATGATGAAGATTATCTATTGGCACCTGGGTTTACTTATAATGAGGCTTCCAGAAATGGCAACATATTGAGAAACTTGCTTGTTCCAGTTTCTGCTGATGCTATTTTTCTGGATGAGCTAAATCAAAGACATGAGTCATCAGAAGTGTAAGAAATTTAATCAAAGGACGTTTTGATCCAGGACACAAAATATGTTCAGTATTACCAAACGTCTCATTATCGCTGAACACACTCCGAACATGGAAATGAAGCAACAAACGATTCATAAAGCATTCAGAAAGGTCAGAAAGGTCACGCCCAGTTTGAGAGGTGTTAGCAGGAAATGTTAGCTGGCTAAGCTTAGAGTTGGGACGTCATTAGGAACAGCACAGTGATCCAGCAGGTTCATCAATTTAGGTCGATGCTTGGTGGGTTTAGGAAGAGCTCAGTGAGCTCAAAAGTGATATAGCACATAGTCACAATGAAAAAAGAGAAAACAGTAAGAAAGTAAACTGAAAAATGGCAGCGGTGGCCTAGTGGTTAGGGTGCCGTCCCCGTCACGCTCCTCCCTGTGATAGGCTGGCGACCTGTGCAGGGTGTGTCCCCGTCCTTCGCCCTGTGTGAGCTAGGATGGACTCCAGCACCCCCTGCGACCCTAATTAGGACAAGCGGCCCAGAAAATGACTGACTGACTGAAAATGAACAGCTAATTCTGGAAAGATGGAAGATTGCTGCTCAGTGTTTGTGTTCTCCTCCAAGTGTGTTGAGCGTACTGAGCAGCGACTTGGAGAAAGTCTAACTGGGAAGAACTGCCAAAGATTGCACCGAAGTGAGACATAAAAACAGATACATATGTCCCGTTTTCATTCAGCTGTCTCCTTTTGCAGCCTGTCCCACTTGACTTGTCCTGGAGGCGGGGTTTGTTCGCGACTAGCCAATGAGGCTGCGCGGAGGGCGGGATCACCGGGGCAGTGGGCGGTCAGGGGGGCGTGGCCGTGTGAGCGCAGCTCGCGAGGCTGCTTGTCGGACTCAGTCGTCGCTTCAAAGCGCGCTGCGTTTGATCTCAGTCCGCGTGCCGCCGCCGCGAGCTCCCCTCCCCGGTCTGATGTAATGCGCGAGCTTTTCCATATTCAGCCGGTTTTATTGTTGTTCTTGTTGATGTTTGTTATTTAACAGCACTGTGTTTGTCTTGCAGGTGACAGAGATCCCCAAAATCAGCAACTAAGAATCCGGGAAAAGTGCACAGAATCCCTGTCCGGAATAAAGGAGGAAAGAAGCGCCTGCAAGATTTTTTTTCTTTCTTCTTTTTTTTTTTTTCCCGGCGCATCCCTCCGTTTTGTGGGCCGTTCTCCCGTGGATGCCCTTTAACTGGACATTTTTCATCTCTCTAGTCTTTATCTCTCTCTCCCTGAGTCTCTCTCTCTTTCTCTCTCACTCACTCTCTCTATTTCTATCTTCCTGACTGTCTCTCTCTCTCTCACTCTCTCTCTCTCTCTCTCTCTCTCTCTCTCTCTCTCTCTCTCTTTCCGGGATGCTGCTGCGTCTGGTTCTGGTTCTGTGGGTCCTGCTGGGTCAGGCCCAGGGGGACACTAAGCCCCGGAGCTGTTCGGATGTCCGGCAGTTTTACAGCACCAGGGGCTTCAGTCTGAGCGGGGTCCCGCAGGCGGAGATATCAGGTGAGTGACTCGGGACTCTTCAGCCCTCAGAGCTGCTGCTGCTGGGACTCACACTGGGATGAGGCATCAGCCCTCCCCAAACTTCAGGCTTTTCAGAGTGGGGCTGTTTCAGACTGAGAACTATTCCTGCAAAATCATATCATTCACTGCTTGAGTGAGTGGATGGAGGGATGTTTTTTTTTTTTTTGGGGGGGGGGGGTGGGGGTCTAAGAACAGTTTAACCATCTTGCACAAGGGCTGCTCAATGATGGCAAAATCATGATCTGGATAATTTCGATATTAAGATCACAATTATTACAGTCTTTGACTTTGGAAACATCTGACATTTGTTGAACTGCTCCTTCTCTGCACTGTTTCCCTACTATTGCTTCCAAAATATAAACAAAAAAGATTTTCAGACTTTAACAGGCTATGGAAAAAATTTAGATTCATCTCTTAAAGAAGAGGTTTGTTAACAAGGTCTGGTTTCAGAGCACCTGCTGGTGACACTGCTTCTACCTGAAGACCCTTTCAGGCCGGGTTGCCAGGGTATTTCTTTGCCAGATTGCAGTCCTGGGTGCAGTTTCTGGGCTTCCTCCACCTGTCCAGTGGCTCCTTCTCAGCTTCAGCTGTGCTTTATTTTTTAATCACTGGATGTCAAAATTATAATTGATTAAATTGATTAATTGTGCAGCCCTATGATGTTGTCTGGTGCTGTTCAGGGTGGAGCTGTGAGTGATGGTTATTGGAAGTGCTTATGACTTCGTCCAGTTCTGATCTTGGATAGTTTTCAACTGTGATTAACTGCTGAAGTTTTTAGCCGTGATGTATTCTGCAGTGTTCGGTCAGCAGATGGGTGCTTCCGTATTGGTGGCTATGCAAAAATGATTGGCCATCTCAAAACAATGGCTCATGTCAATGGGTGGCAGCAAGTGACCGGACAAGTTGATGTGTTGGTAAGAGGATAAATGGATGTGGATTGTAATGGTTAGAAAGCATATCCAGAACAGCGTTCAAACCCAGTATGCTGGGATTTGTACCTAGAACAGTCCCAAAAGTGGTCCAAAGGGGGACAATTAGTGATTGTTGTGGGGACTGGAAGCTTGTCCATCTAGTCCAGTCTTTACCGCAGAACTGCTGTAGCAGAAATTGCTGTAAAGGTTCATGTTTGGAATGGTAGATTGGTGGTGGTGATCTAGTGATGGTTCAAACCCTACCACTACCGCCATTGGGCTCCTGAGCAAAACGCTTAACCTCAGGTTGCTCCAGGGAGTCTGGCCCTGGAAGTTAGGAAATGTGAGCCGCTTTGTCTGCTAAATGCCATTAATGTAAATGAAATGCAGAAATGTAAATGAACAGTCGGTGTGCTGCTGCTGTGTAAGGGCCGGTGTAGCTGGAAACCGGTCAGAGTGCCCATGCTAACTCTTGTTCACATGCAATGGGTATGAACTAGGCCATAAAGTTTTGGGAGAAGGTGGTTTGGCCTGATGAAAGTTTTCTTCATGTGGACAGCCTGGAACACCTATCTGGGAAAGGGATTGTACTTTGGGAAGAAGGCAACGGAAGCAGTGTGATATTCTGGGTAATGTTAGGCTGGGTCGTAGCATTCACCTGACTAAATACTTCCAAGGACACCTCTTCATGGGATGGGGACATTTTTCCCTAATGGCAGTGGGCTTTCAGCAGATGATGCCCTGCCACGCTGCAAATATTTTTCAGGAGCATGACAAAGAGTGCCAGATGTTCCTTCAAATTCTCTACATCTCAGTTCAATCGAGCATCTCTAGGATGTGCTGGATAAACTAGTCCCATCCATAGAGGCCCAACCTCACAACTTGCTTGATGCCAGATACCATGGGAGGGCTTGTGGAGTTCAGGCCTTGAAGGATCTCAACTGTTTTGGAGGCACGGGGGGGACCTATACAACATTAGGAAGGTGGTTTTAATGTTATGGATGGTTGGTATATGATTACTAATGGCAGATGATCATTATGAACATTGCTTTTGCTATTCAAAGTGGTTGTTTTTGGGTGTCTGTATAATCTCTTTCATAGTTAGTGTTTTAGTACTAATTTTGCAGTTGGGAATCGAGATGTTCACCATTCAAAGAGGTAACATTTCAGTGGTGCTTTAGGCGTGAGGAAGAAATAACAGCTTCAGATCGCAGAACAAATTGGGTGAATCAGTCATTAATTGTTCTTTTTACTATTCTCAGTGATGACATGGTTGTTTCAGGATTGCTACAGGCCTGTCTGAGGGATTATGCTTGTAAACTGTACTGAGACATATTATGCTCGTGGATTTTCAGTTGTTCAGTAATTTAATCTGCAGGTGTGAGAGGCTCTTTATTTCATTTTGTTCATTTTTCATTGAAACCAAGGTTTCCTTGTTGAGAATTACGAGGCCACACAAGTCAATGTTACTTTTCTTATTGGTTTTCCTACATAGACAGACAGACAGACAGACATAGATAGATAGATAGATAGACAGACAGACAGACAGACAGATAGCTAGACAGACAGACAGACAGACAGACAGACAGATAGATAGATAGATAGATAGATAGATAGATAGATAGATAGATAGATAGATAGACAGACAGACAGACAGATAGATAGATAGATAGTTGATAGATATGTCTGTATGTGAATACCTGTAATCTGTTTGTTGATGATATTGTGACCTGCAGTGAGAGTAGGGAGCAGCTTGAGGAGAACCTGGAGAGATGGAGATCTGCTCTAGAGTGGAGAGGAATGAAAGTGAGGATAAAGACAGAATACAGAGTGTGAATGAAAGGGAGGAAAGTGGAGTGGTTAGGATGCAGGGAGTGGAGGTAACAAAGGTGGAGGAGTTTAAATACTTGGGATCAACAGTTCAGAGTGACGGCGAATGTGGAAGAGAGGTGAAGAAGAGAGTGCAGGCAGGTTGGAATGGGTGGAGAAGAGTGGCTGGAGTGATCTGTGACAGACGAGTACCAGCAAGAGTAAAAGGGAAGGTTTACAGGACAGTAGTTTAGAAATGAGTGGGTTAGAGGGACAGCTCAGGTTAGACGTTTTGGAGACAAAGTTAGAGAAGCAAGGTTGAGTTGGTTTGGACATGTCCAGAGGAGAGACGAGGATTATATTGGGAGGAGGATGTTGAAGATGGAGCTGACAGGAAAGAGGAGAAGAGGAAGATCAAAGAGGAGGTTGATGGACGTGGTGAAAGAGGACATGCAGGTGGTTGGTTTGAAGCAGGAAGATGCAGAAGACAAGAAGAAATGGACGCTGCTGAAATGGGAGCAACCGAAAGGAAAGGAGAAGAAGTGCAGGATGAGCAGGCTGAGGTTATAAAGGAAATGTCTGAGTCTGGGCCCTACTCTCCTATCTGACAAGCTTGTGCTCAAATCATAACAAACAAACACAAAATAAAAGCTTCTTTTTTTTTTTTTTTTTGAAGTATTTTATGACTGAGCTTTTAAAATTGTGTCATTCATTGCCAGTCTGATTGTCTAAGTGACCTAAGCTGCAAACACAACCAGTTCTTATATTAATGAAGTGATTCAAAACCAGCCCATTTACATACGTCCACATTTTCAGCCTAAAGCAGTTTCTAGCACCGCTTATTTAAAAGTGAAAGTGAAAGTGACTATTGGCCATTGTGAACACAGCACAGCACGCACTGAGCCACACAAATGCATTCTCTGTATTTAACATGCACACAGATATAGCTGGTCACCAGTTTAGTCTGTCACGTTTCCTTTGGTTTAGTGCAGCAGATTCCTTAAAATATGACATTTTTGACTGTTTTTAACGTTGGCTCCTTTTTTATCTATTCCAATGTATCCCATAAAAAAAAATGTAATTAACCACCATGTATCCTGATTTTTTATGCCCACAAAATGTTCTTTTGCCATAATGTCCACCACCAGTACAGCACTGATGCTTGTTAAAAGCATTGTCCTTTTTTTGTTGCCCTTGTTTGAGCCACCAATCGGCAGTGATGGAAAGCACAGCCTGTCCCTGCTGGTGATGTCAGTCATTGTGTGTGTGTGTGTGTGTGTGTGTGTTTGAGTGTGTGTGGCTAACCGATTTTCTGGAGGTTGTGTGCATGTTCTTCTTCTCTGCCTACTTCTGTGGTCTGTCTGAAAGGACACAGATCACTGCTCTGTGTGTGTGTTTGTGTGTGTGTGTGTGTGTGTGTGTGTGTGTGTGTGTGTGTGTGTGTGTGTGTGTGTGTGTATGTGTGTGTGTGTGTACATGTTCATGGCAAAGAGCTGCCTGGAATTTAGATCTGCACAGGAAATATGACAGCAACTGGAGCGAATGCTTATTTACAAACAGCTGTTAAACGAGTGTGAAGCTGCACTTGGCTTCAGTGAATTGCTCTTATGCTGCACTACAGATGATGACGGCTTCGATTGTAATGGACAGCTACTCAGATTAGAAATGCTTTCTCTCGCAAACACCAGTTTATTCTACCTACAACCCGGAAAACTATTCTGCACGTGCAATATACCCCCCCCCAAACACTGCTGCTAAACACACCGTTTTCCGGCCCGTTGGTTTTTGCCGTTCTCGAGAGATCACCTGCCAAGTCACAAGAAACATTACTGCAGCAATGGAAGCATTTTCCGCTTCTAGACAATTCGTTGGGATAAAAGCCGACAAATCCAACGACTTCAGGCTGCAGGTGAGCAACTGAGCAAAAACATATGCAATATTTTGCAATATATAATAATTTAGGAAGGTAGACGGTGCATGACATTATTCCGTGTTTTAAGGTTTTTGGAGATTTATAAACAATTTGTGTCACAAAAAAAAAAGAAAAAAATCTGCAATTTCTTTTTTTTTCAAAAATGGATTATGTGAACAAAACAAAATGGTTATAAGAACAAAGCAAAAAATTAATGACTGGTAAAAATGAAAAACAATACGGTGGATGGTATGGACAGTTTTTACTGTAGTTGTATAGATGACATTGTTACGTTAAATACCAACAAGAACAAAAACATATAGAGATTTATTTTTTAGGCTTTAAAATATTCAAAACACTTCTGGCAAAAAAAAAAACAAAACAAAAAACGAATAATCAGTCCTAATTTAATAAGCACATTAATTAACCACATTTTTTTAGAGTTTGTATGTTGTATATAGTTAGTTTTTAAGGAATATATAAATAAATAAATAAATATTTTATATATATATATATATATATATATATATATATATATATACATATATTTATATTTATATAAATAATAAATAAATAATAAATAATATAGTAATAAATATTGCATATATATATATATATATATATATATAATATATATTAACTGCTTATCATGCAGTTATACATCATTTTTTTCTTTTTGCTCAAGGTTAACATATTAAATGTTTTCAAGCGAGTGTGAAGGTGAAGGAGCTTTCCTCCTTTAATAAACAAAGACAAGGAATCCTGCCAAGAATTTCAGGTAAAGACTGATAGCGGATAACGTGCTCCTTTTTTCTAATCCCAAATCTCAAAGCATAAGCAGGAAGGTACCAACACTGGGCATCTGTTGGGTTGCCGTCTACTGCTTGTTACTGTGCAGTTTAAAAGTTCATTCAGAATATTTACACAATCATTGCTTGTAGCAAAAATACCAGTATGGGAGGCATAATCCCACCGGTGCAGCGGTGGCCTAATGTTTAGGGAGATCTGAAGGTTGTGGGTTCGAATCCCAGAACAGTAGGTTGCCCTGAGGTACCCTTGGTTAAAGGGTACTGCTCCCACACTGCTCCCCGGGCACTTTCAGCCCCCTGCTGCACGGTATGTGTGGGTGAAACGCAGAGGTAGAATTTCATTGTGTCTCACTGTGTGCTGTGCCGTGTTTCGGCAAATAAGGTCACTTTCTAGTCACCGTGTTCTGGGTGAGTTCACTCCCTCCTCTGGGCCAGCATGCCACCAGTGTGAACAGTAAAAGGTCATGCTCCCAACTGAAGGACCTAAAGGTCGATGTTGATTTCAGCAGCCCTAGTAAAAGAATATAGGTTAAAAATCCTCCATTAGCCCACAGACACTTACAGGTTGAAATTATTACGGCCATAAAAGCGTCATCCTCGACCGTACGTCTCAGCATGAAGCTCGCATGGAGACACGCTTCAATCAAAGTGATTAATTGCTGAGCTGCCATATCAGTCAGGGACATACACGCAGGAAATTAGACGCCTATGACTGTCGGATGCAAACGTGAGTGTTGTTGACTGAACACAGACTGTCGTCGCCGGATGTTTTGTGATAATCTTCATGTTTTAAGTGTCTTTTTGTGCTGCAAGATTAACTTGTTTTTACTTAAAACATATGAGGAACCTGATTCCCTTAACATTGCAATTACCAGTCATACAGGACTTGGCCAGTGGAAGAGTCTGGGGAAGATTCTAAGTGTACATTTGGACTTATTTTAAATAGCATCGCATAAAGTATATTTTATAATGACATTAAAACAAAGGGTTGTTTTAGAGACGCCTCAGAAGCACTTTCAGTTCCACCAAGAACTGCTGTTGTAGATGAGATGGAAGAACAAGAACATAATGTAATGGTTCCGTTCCACCTTTTCACCAACAGGGAACCGATTCTTGAACCCTTCAGTGAACTTGGTGCCGGGTATGGATGAACCGGCCTCATTTCTATCTGTTCAGAGCGGAACTGATGTGTAGGCTAGATGTTTTCGCCAAAGACGCCCATCAGTGGAGTGAGGGGCAGGAGTAAAATGGAAGTGAAAAAAAAAACGTTCTTGGTTCAAGCTGGGAACCGACTTTTCAGTTTCCAGTCCAATTAAGTTTTGGTCTGGTTTTAGTTTAAAATTTGGTGGCCCAAACCAGAACAGAGCTTGTTCTGTTTTGGTGGAAAACAGAACTTTTGTGGCACTTTTGTGTGCATATGGACTGAAACATCTCCACCCTGTTATGAAATTCAAATGATCCTTTTACAATCATATTTCATGAAAAGATATCAAAGTGCAGTACTAGGAACATTACAAAGGTTCCTCACGTTCCTCTCATCTGCAGATAAGCTTCTCCGAAAAACCTCAGTGGAAAGGTACTGCACGCTCGATTTACAGCACACCATGAATTTGATTATGCTTTGCATCCTGCAGAGGATGCAAAAATAAATTCTTTGATTTTGATTTGTTTAAAATATATATAATATTTAGATTTAAAGCAGTATTTTGCATTCTCCCATTGCAAACCAGTGTAAGAAGTTGTCTGGTTTTCTGACTGGCAGCGGAGGAAAAATTCTTTTTTTTCATTATTATGAGAAATAAATATTTTTTTCACAATAAAAGTCCTCTCAAAGCAGCAATTTTACCAGAGAGGGAGAAGGCTTTCACAACTTTTTTGTGAGTTAAAGTAAAACAGCTTCTTTCCAGCTCACTGAAATATATTTTGGACCATTGCTGTTGGTCCATTTGTCATCCGTCCATCCATTTGGACCATTTTGCTGCTCCATTTGGCTATCCATTCTTCCATCTAGTGGCTGGAGCTGCATATCCTACTAGCAGGGAGGTGGTGCTGGATTCCCATCCCAGCACCACAGGGCAACACCCTGACAAATCACCACTTGCCATTCAGACTTTAAATAAAACCAAAGAGCTGCCGGCATTTACAAATGATAAAAGGAAGAAACGGAAAGGTTGCAAATTTTTGTTGCTTCCACATGTTGGCCTATAGTTTCTACTTCCATCCCATATGCCATCCCAGAGGACCTGAATGTGTGAATGTTTAATAAAGTATGTGTTGCCAGTCAGTTTGTATTCAAATTTTTTTTATTTCATCTTTGCGTGAAATACATTCACACATAAATACAAACGGTCTGTTTTCTCCACTAGAGCCGGTGCTGACACACTTAGCCATTCATGCATAAATTTGCAGGAATCTGCCGATTTGGCGAAACAGTGGAAGTTGGTGAATGAATGAGGTAAAACATTCAGACCTGTGAGGTGCTCACACATTCAGATTGTGTCTGTCTTTGTTTTTAATGTGTGTGATTCAAATCAGGATGGAACTTGCTTTCACTTCCACCGTCCCGGGCTCTCAGTTATACTAGGAAATCAGCTTGGAGAATGAATCAAGAAAGTGAATTTTTAACACACGTTCAAACTATGAAAATGGATTTAAGAGAAGCTTCTGAAGTTGTTAAAGAGATAATCCAAGCAGTTTAATTAGAGAAAAACATACAGAAGGCTTTTTTTGTTTTATTTTTTAAGGGGTATCGTTTCAAATGTGCATTGGTCTCATGCTAATTTTCAGAAAAATCTGTTTTTGAGCAAGTAACTCATTTTTTAAACGATTAAATGAGCTTATGTCGTCTTAGTTTTGGCCCTTAATATAACAGATGGGGAGGGTGTGTGAGAAGAGAAGGAGTGAGTTATCTAGTTCATACATACTCTTGGTATTTCCTCATTATTAATAGCAGTGAAACTCTTGAGCCTGTGTTTCTCAGAGAAGCGCCTAATGATTTGGGAACTAAACTGTATGGCTCTAATTTTAGTCCGCCATGTTCGTTATCAACCATCACACTTGGAACGGAAGGGTCAAAATCTGTTCAAATGTGAAATGGTGCTATTTAAGAAGATGTACCTGAGTACAGTCTCACTCAAGTTTAGGCTTCAGGCTGCAGGCCAGATTAACTCCTTGTCCCACTACATTTTTTATTGACACTATTTTTAATCTGCTGTTCTAATAGTATAGATCTATAGAAAGGAAGGTGGGGATCTCATGTTATTTCATTTACAAAGTCTCCTCAAAGTTAGTAGTGAAAGTGAATGAAAGTGCATTAACTTTGTCATTATGAAACTGCACAACACACAAAGGAACACATCGAATCACAGGCTCTGGCATTTAACCCCACACACACACGCAGGCAGGGGGGTAGCTATTGAAAGCAAATGGGGAGCTGTGATGGGGACGGTACCTTGCTCAAGGGTACCTCTGAGCCAAAAAGTAGCTTTTCCAAGATTTTGACCCCATTTTTAAGCCAAGTTTTATAGGAAGGTTCACTTTATATGAACTCCATCCATCCATTATTTGGAGACGTGCTTTATCGAGATATATACAGTACCGAGCACAGTTATTTCAGCATATTTTGCTTCCCAAGAACCTGACTTTCATGAATGTTTTATGTGCTGTTGAGGAACAGTTGTCCAGACATTCTGAAGGACAAAGTTTTTGGCTCTCGTTTTCTGTCCAGGCAATGTGCAGCAAAATAAATAAATACTTTTAAAAAATGAAAATGGTGCTTATGTCCAAAGCAGTGAAAGCTAAGAATGTCTTGAGTACAAAAAAGCTCAGCTAAGGGAGTTCAGGTTGTGCTGAAAAATTACGGTGGTCAAGAGAAACACTGACGTTAAAGCTGGTTAGACTTCTGCGTCTTTACACGCATCTTTGAACATAAATCACTGCAACTATTTTCTCATTTTGCAACAAAAGACAAAGAAATGGGGGTTCGCTCAGGACATTTGCACAGTAGTGTGTATGTAAAGTGTTTGAAATTTCTATGCATATACATTTTAAGGTTAATTATATAGAACGCCTTTTACACTTTTTTTTTTTTTTTTTTTTTGTATTTAGAACTGCCAAACATGTTAATGAGTACCAGAACAAGTGCAGAGCTAACAGAACACACATGGTAGCAAGTGTGAAATCAACATTATGGTCCGCTTCCTTCTGTCTCATTTCTTGACATTTTAAACAAAAATAGAGGTGCATGTCTAAACGTTAAGATTACTGTTGGGGTATTATTAGGGCACAAATGAAGAAGATCTGAATGATTCAAAGTTCTGTGCCCTCATGGTTAAAAAAATCTGGACGCTCCCATGTGACATTGCTGTTAGTGCTTATTCGGGATTCACTCAGCTTTATTGCAGCTGTACTGGTTCACAAGTGTAACAGTGTGCTGTCCAGTTTGTACAATTTCTGAATGGATGATTTATATGTCAAAGCTGAGAGTTGTGAGCTCTCGGCTGTAAAACCTGAACCTCCCGGTGGTCTTTTCAGCCGATCAAACAGAAAGGGAAGCATGTGCATATGGACTGAAACATCTCCACCCGTTATGAAATTCAAATGATCCTTAAAAGTGATCCAACGCTCCTGTGGAAGAAAGGCAAAGAGAATCAGATAGTAATGAGGAGTTTAAATGCGTTGTTTTTTGTTTAATGTATTATTAAG
>CM029387.1:4897018-4907018 GCA_017165825.1 Hepsetus odoe
CCACAGCAATGGCCCGGGAGTGCTGAAATCAGAATCACAAGAAAGGATAAGGATAGCAGGAGCAAAAGTCAAAAAATACAAAAAATACTTGGATACAACTGCTCAGAAACGTGGTGAAACGCAAGAGACTAATGGGATTCAGATGTGTCCCATGTGACTGTGAGGAGGGTCGAGGCTAAAACTTAGGTGAGCTGGACCTGAGTCTGATGGAGGGAGGTATAGCAGTGGTATCACACAAAACAATCGTGGAAAGTATGAACTGAGACAGCTGAGATACAGAGCGGCTCAAAGAAATTCCATCCTCTTACAAGAGACACCTGAAAGCTCAGCTCTCTGGCCAGTTGAGAGGATTTAGGAGGGAGAGGATGGAAAAAGCTTGAGTTCAGACAGATTATGCGTTTTGGTGTTTTGTCTTTCATGTTAAAATTAAGACTCTGCCTATGCTGGCCCATGAGTGTGTTTCGGTTTCCCAACCAGTTTGCATCAGCCCCTGGGACAGCAACACAGAAATGCACATTTTTATGAGATCCTGCTGGTGTGGGTTTTCTCTCTATTTGACTGCTAACAGCTCCCTGGATGTCATGTTTATCGTTGGAATTACACAGTAATCACAAGGCCAGCTCATCCAGACCACTTTTATCGTTAATGATGTACATGGATGTCTGGATCTGCAATCAGTGGTTGGAGGCGGATGGACGGAGGTGTTCCAGCACTTATAGGGTGAAAGGTGGAAAGGAGGAAAATAAATCTGCCCCAACAGGAATTCAACCTTTGCACTCACACCTGAAGACTCAAGGCCCAATCCGACACTTCACATGTAGAAGCTCTGGCTTCATCAGCGTTTAGATTGTGTCCCTTGTGGTCAGAGATTACTGCAAGCCTTCTGCTGTACTGTCTTTAAGAACACTAGAGGGAAAATGTGGGAGTTTGGTCTGGAGCCACTTGTTACCAGCTGTGGGGAGGGACTGGTTTACTGGTTTCTGGGAAGACGCTCATGCAGCCTGGAAGCAACGTCAAGGGAAGAACCTATTATAAACCAAAAAGCTTGTCCCTGTCCTTCCAAAACTCTAAAAGAAACAGTTACTGGTTTTTATTAAGTAAGTGTGTGAAATGTCACGCTGTTAGCATGGATTCAATGAATTTTTATTATCTTCTTTTTTTTAAATCAAGCCAACAGTGTAGTCCAGCTCAGAAACATAATGCTGAGGAACTCAATGTTATCTCTCCAGTCCCATTCTGGAAGGATTTTTGCTAAATGCCCATATGATTTTTGTGGACACAGAAACCAGACATCCAGGGATGATGGAGTTGGTTTGGAGTTGGAGCAGGGGCTTTTATTTTAGACAGCACAAATGTGGCATACATTTTTTGGCATAATGTACAGTCAGACTAACTTTCAGACTAAAGAGTCAGACTAGATTTTTTTTTTGTATGTATTGTTGAGGGACAAGTTTTTGTTTTTCAGTCCAGTCTCTGTACCTGAGCCGTTTGATTGGTTGGTTAATCCACACAGTGATCTACGTCTGAACCTTCAAGAAGAACAAAGTTCAAACTTAAGACATGAAGCAGTGAAGAAACAGGTGCAGATGATTCCAGATGATCAGGAGATTCGTTTACTGCTGATGCTGAACGCCGAGTGGTTGGAACCCATTTTATCTAGAACCTTGAATCTTCATACACTTTGCAGCCTAAAACATTTGTTCCCATTGCTTGTATTTAATCTTCTCAATATGCCAAAAATGAAACACTTTGAGAGACATAATATTGTATTTTTGCACCAATGAGGTGATTCCCTGGCAAACATCAAGAAACGAGGGATGGCTCAAAACCTTAGCGCATAAAAAATGGCAGAATCTTAAAAAACAAAAACACCAGTCAAGTAACATTCAAATGAATTTCTTTTATTTTTGCAAATTATTTTCAGCAGGTTCAGTTAACCTGCTTCTAAAATTGCTACATCCCTGCAGAGGCTTGATAAGCAGTGTGTTCACTTTAGGGCGAACAGTTTCGGCAGGTTCCTCTGGGTATAGTTGGCGAGTCTTATCGGCCGAAACTGAGCTTTATTATAATCCTTGAGCTCAGTGGATTAAAAAATACTTCTTGATAACCTGATGATTTGAGGAACACGTGCTGGATGGATGTCTTCTGATAGAGGATGGAAAAAATGCAATGTTGAGCAGACACTTTGGAGCGGACTAATTTCAAATAATCACTGTGGGCACCATCTTTCTCTCACACACACACACACACACACACACACACACACACACACACACACACATACACACACAATTAACATTCTGCTGGAGCGCTTGCTGTAAGGATTCGCTCAGCTGCACTGGTCTGGGCACACAGAGGGAGAAATTCCCAGACTTTTAGAGATCACTTAACATCTTGGTGTGGTTTGAGGCGACTGTGGTCTCAGTGTCGAGTCTGCATGATGCTAACGGATAGGAGTGTAAGCTTCCGTTACTCATGAGCTACATTAGCCATTAATGAAGCAGTGCCTTAATATTGGAGTTACTTCTGTGCTGATTGCAAATGGTTTTAATCTGTCGGCATGTTCATACCTTACTAGGTTCTAAGTAGCTGCTAATTATGAGCCTTAAAGAGCCCAAATCACAGAATTACCTCACTTTCAGTAAATGTACCCTTCACACCCCAGTCCCAAGCCCAGTTCACTGTTTTCTGGCTGTAGCAATTTAACCCCAGTCATTAAGCCTGCAGTTATAAGGAGTGCTACAGCCTAGACCCAGCCAATCAGAATTGAGCTAATTCGCGCAATTAACTCTTAAATTTTAAGAGAAACATGATTTTTTTGGGCCCATTTTTATGTTGTTTTTCTGCAAAATATCGTTGTTCACGCCAAATGCAGCCGTTTATAGTGAAGAGAGTGAGACATGCAGAACGTTGTTGATGTATGAACGAGTTTTTCCTTCTAAAGTGAGTGTTTTTTTAATCAGTGACGAGTCCGGTGGTGATTCAGACATCCGTCCGAAGCTGAATCGCAAATTATGATCGCCGAACCAAATGTTCCTTTACACTTGTAAACGGAAGGAGTGCATGGGTGAGCCGGAGAACGTGTGTTTGAGAGAAAGTGACACGGTCAGAGGTGGAGGAGGTGTATCGGTTTAAAAATCAACGGCGGTGGGATGTAATCATCTGATATGGATGACGCCTTACGGATCATTTATTAACATGTATCAATACATACTCATCATTTATTCATATTGTGCTTCATGTTTTATTAAAATATGTTCATTGATAACATTACATTATACATGTTGCATAAATAATACATGGAAAAGAAATACATGTCACATTTGATTTTATTAAATATTTTTCACATTTTCTTGGAATACATGCTTTTTTTACTTTCATACTTTTGTACTTAAATATATAAGGATAAAAGAAAGTTATTATTATGATTATCATTAAGAGATAGTTTAGATCATTTAAAAGTTAATGCATTTGATTTATTTATAAATGCTGCTGGTATTAATATTGACAGTGAACGAGTGAGCGAGCGAGGGGTGAGTAAGCGAGTAGGCCGTGCTGGGGTGAGTGACCTCCTCTGCTTTTTCATCGTGGTATGTGGTTAGAGGTCCTTCTTCAGAAGCGCTAAAAGCATGGAGGGATGTATTTTGCTCCCCAGTCTCTGAGATCATACAGCTAACAGAACTAACACAGAACTAATGAATTACAAACAGTACAGGGCTTAGCAGTCCAGCTCAGCCAGAGTGTGTGTGTGTGTGTGTGTGTGTGTGTGCACGTGTGTGTGAGGATGTGTGTGTTGGCGTGTGTATGCTGGAGGATTTTTTTAGCTCGTTTTTTTCTTTTTCTCCTCCTTTTTTGAGACGCCATCATGAATGTTTTAGACGACTAAATTGAGCCCGGCTTTGTTTTGAGACGTTTCAGGGCATCTGTTTTGGGCACACATCTGGTGTGGGTGTGTGTGTGTGTGTGCCAGTTTAAAAGACAGAATAATAGAGAGAGAGAGAAAGAGAGACGAGCAAATTTGGTGGTTTCTTATCAATGAATGATTTCTTTCTACTTTTATTGAATATATATTTTATTTATCAACGCATCCCTTTTTAGATTTTTTTTATCGTCTATTATGACAGTTGTAAGTCACTTTAATTTGAATATTATCGTGATGGAATCGTGATGCCAAACAGAACCATGTAAGAAGCTCTTTAAAGAACTTTTTTTTTTTTCCATTAAAATCACTTTAACAGTCATGGATTCATTTAAACTGTTCTTTGGGTTGATTGGACACCACCTGAACCCAAGAGACTCCGGTTTCCCAGTCTCAGATCGAGTCTTCCAGGCGAACTTCTTGCTTCATTAACCCATATCAAGCCTGTTTTTGGTAATGGCCTCTGAACGGATGTGGTTCCTGTTCGAAGGCCATGGTGTTTGAATCAGCACAGCATGCTAAACTGGGTGTATTTCAGGTTTTTTTTTTTTTTTTTTACTGAACAAGGCCAGTGTTTCCATTGGGACGCTGCATGTAGGGCCCGGGTCTCACTCTGCTTGCTGGGGCAATGACTCGGTACAGTAATGCATCATATTCATATGAATGTTTGATCATGTATTCCTACCTCCAGCAGCCGTTCTCGACCTTGTAAAGATATCAAAAAGTGAATTAAAGTGACCTTGTGTTTTTAAAGTCTATAGTAGTAGTTTGTGCAGGTAGGACGGCACACAATGGAGCATATTCATGTATAACCTTTAGTGAGGAGCTGCTGTTTCAGGGTCAGTGTGGGTTTTTTTTTGATAACAGAGTGGTCTAAAGGTCAGGAAACTGCATAAAAAAAACTGAATGTCAGTCTTGACGTTAAAGCAGTGGGATGAAAAAAAGAAGTTGCAGAAGATGCTTCAGAAGCCAGAAACTTTGGTCAAAGATAAGAGGAAAATGTCATCTTTTGGATATTTGACTTAATGTGACATTAATTAAATGGGTTTTTTTTTTTATAAATTAAGATCCTTGGGATAGTTTTGTCTTGTTTTTTTCTTGTTCCGCTTGGGTCATTTGGCAGAAGGTGTCCCTATGTTGTCCCCCATGTTCTTCTGTGTCTTTGGACATCGGCCAAGGACGGGACTACTGCAGATTATAACGAGACCCTTTCTGAGTTTTACATGCTGTGATCTCCCCGATACGACCCCAGTGTGTGTGCCGGGGCTGCTCTTAAATTAGACCGGGGTGTAAATTGAATCTGTCCTTTTGGCTATAAAACAAGGTCTCTCCATCGTCAAGGCCCAGCCTCATGACATTACTTAACAAAATTGAAGCTCAGATCCATGGACGGGATGAGGTGGGAGGGGGTCTGTTTGAGCGGTGGGTGAACATGAAAGAGAGCGAGTGAAGCTTGAGATGTGAGAGTGTGAAGAACCTTCTATGGGTGTAAAAACCCTTTACATAATTTACAACACTGAGCAAAAGTAACACCCCTCACAACGTTATATCTTGCTAACAAAAATCACCATGTTGGTGCAAAAATACTAGTTTATGCCTGTCGAACGTGAGTAAATTCAATTAAATAAATGGGAGAAAATGTTTTGCTGGTCAGGGACTGCACTGAAAATGAGAGACCAACACTTTGGAAGCAAAATATGAAGAAATGAAACTTTAGTTTACGGTCAACCTAACAGCTATGGCCGGACACACATGCTGTCATGCTAAGAATCTAGTTCCTATTGAATGTAAGTGAATTGAAAGGGAACTACCTGGCTCATTTTTATGAAACTGTAATGCTCATAGTTAGATTTTGAGCTCCATAACACACCTAAATCACTTTCCCCATCCCATAATAATCTTACTTTATTGACACATCAGTCCTCTACACTTACTCTGATAGTGTCCGGCCATGATGATACTAATCACAAATGACCAGCTTTACATCGTATTCAAACCCACAATATACGTTCCCAGACAAGCTGGCTACTAAGACTGCGTTCACACAGTCTTCACATCAGGTTTTATTTATTTACTAACTTTTTCCACATTAGGAATTGTCGGGAGGGATTCACAACTCTTCAGGACCAAACCGCAAAATGAAAAATTACATGGAACCAAATCTTTTTTCGCTCTGATTTGGACCATGGTGGTACTCAGCCTTTCCAAAAAATAATTGCATGATGACAGCTTGTCCAAACACAAATCCAGCTTAAGAAAGAAACACATCCGACCTGTTCTTTACAGCCTGCTGGCTCGATGTAGCCAAAGCGTCCCGTTAGATTATAGATGGTCCTGAGTATTAAGCAAATATTTGGTTATTTGGTTGTGGGTGAGGCCAATTTAACAACAGCTGTTTTCACTTTTGCCCATAATTATCTCTCGTGTTTTACGAAACACCAGCTTTTTACAAACAGCTAGGTATGCTGGGAGGACTACTGGAAGAAAGCTGCGTTTTTGCTCCAGTAAGGAATATTTCTCTAGAAAAATACAAGAAAAGTGTACAAAAATGCACACCTTTACCTGTTTTTCAGTAAATCTTTTGATAACGTGTGTCTAATGCTAACAGAAGACCCAATTTCTCCCAACAGTTATACTCTCATGAACCTCCTATCCTAATATATAAAAGTCTCACTTTAGCAACATGGTGCCTGACCTAGTCTTTAGATCACTTTAAATGGGCCGATGTCCTCTCTCAGAGAGTTTTATTCCTCTTTCTGTTTTCACTTCCTTCATTCAAAGCCCTGTCGGTATGAAACACTACAGAAAATCTCGGCAGGCTGGCTGTGCGGCACTGCAGTGACCGGATATGTGAAGTGTCCTTAAAGAGCATTATTGCTCTTCAGTAAATAGAGAGGTGATGTTTTGTCTTCTGTAATTGGGCATTCAGTGTGTGCACTAGTTCATTGCTGCAGCTCTTGCGTATGATCAGTGTGAGTTGAAAGTGAAGTGGAAGTGACTATCTGTCATTGAGAGCACGGCACATAGTGAACCATAGTGAAATACATCCTGCGTTTAACCCACACACGTGCATCCAGGGAACAGGGAGTGGGACGGTCCCTACGCTTCTTCAGGGAAACCCACTGGTCTTGGGTTCAAACCCACAACCTTCTGATGCTGGGGCCTAGTTCCTAACCACTACTGCTGTGAAGTTGTGAAGTGATAATGCTGCCAGGGATCATGAGTGGATCGGTATGTAGGATAGAGTCTTAGTGGAGGGGTTAACCCGCTATCACTGTTTGTTTGTTGTCATAGTTACTTGGAGCCGTATCCTTTTCCCCAATTTTAACATCAACTTTCGTGAAAGTGACTATACTC
This sequence comes from Hepsetus odoe, assembly GCA_017165825.1. Classification (NCBI taxonomy): domain Eukaryota; kingdom Metazoa; phylum Chordata; class Actinopteri; order Characiformes; family Hepsetidae; genus Hepsetus; species Hepsetus odoe. The sequence goes on from CM029387.1 coordinate 4,904,295, forward strand.
ATGAGCCACAATGAAATTACAACTCTGCATGTTTCCCACACACACACGTGCAGCTATTGAAAGCACCCAGGGAGCAGTGACCGGGACGGTACCTTGCACAAGGGTACCACAGGGTGACCTACTAATCTGGGATTTCAACCCATGACCTTCTGGTCCTGGAGCCACGGCCGCCCTCTTTAAGAACTGGCCGTTCACTTGCTGCATTAAATATCCCACCCTGTTTCTAGTCATCTCACCTGTCAGTGATGATGGGTGGATTTCATCTCTTTGGAACAACACTTTCCAGCTAATGTTTTTTAAAGTGAAAATATCTTTCCCATGATATTTTGTTGATACAATGCCATTACCATGTTATTACTATTTCTACATGAAAAAAGCCTTGCTGTTAAATGGATTCCCTTCCTTAAACACCCTGTCCAACTCATGAAAAGTGTAAACATGCCCCAGTGAGCTGGACCCTTTGTGATAATGAGCATATGCCTTAAGTTAAAGGTTCTGTTTAAAAAATACAGATTTTGCAACATTGAGCTAATTAACCAATAACAATTAACATTAATAAGACATTTCTTCACATCCATCTTTACAAAGGGGTGCCATTAATTAAGGAGCTGACTCTATAAGTGCTTCTAAAATGGCAGAATTCTTGCTCTCTGCCCTAAACGCAGCTGTGGCGGCTCCATCTTCAGCTGCTTTATTCCTTCTGTCCTGCTACATAAACAGGCTGTTTTCAGACTGCTGTTGACTTTAGCGAAAGTCTGCTGTAATTTCTTGTGTTTATATGCTGGACGGGCACTCAGTTCTCCGTCCTCGTGACTAAAGCGAGAAGTGGGAAGACGTAGCTGAAGGAGACAAAATGTCTTAAGAGATGCCGCAGTTCTTGTCTCATCCAAACACATATCTGTCATCCTCCCCACCCACAGCATGCGTGCCAGCACTGATTGCTGCTATTCATCTTTTTAGATGCCTTTTGAAGTCAAACTGATATAAAGTCATTAGTTTCTCTGAATTGGAATCAGTTTGCATCAAGGACACACTTGCAAATGCTTGGCAACCCATGCAGCTGGAGCCTACACACTCCTATACGCACGTTTACCATATTCGTTCATCAGCTACACTTGATGCCGAACATTTCATGATGAAATATCAAAAGTGAATCACAATGTTCCAAAATGACCGGAACATTACAGTTGTAAACATTAAAGTCCAGAGTTTTCCCTTCTTCTGTAACGTTATCATTGTGAAGATCTGATCTTAAAGGTCTGGTGTGTGCTATTGTTGGTGTATGGGCTACACATCACTTTAACATCATGAACCACAATGAGTTTTCAGACTCCTGTTCTGTGTTTCCGTGAAAAGCAGTGCTCATCACGGCAGCCAAGTATTCTGTCGAGTGAACGAGTTCATCCTCAGCTCATCCTCCACAGAGATCTAAAATTATGATCAAACAGTCTTTTCATTTTAGTCAGCAGACAGGCAGAAAGGTCAGTAGAGGCCAAAGGCGAGGGAGCTGTGTTCTCTGTGGAGGTAGAGTTATCCATCTGAAACATGAAGGTCCAGGTATTGATGTTTGAAATATATTGATATTGCACTGGGTGTACCGGAGCGATGCCCCACCACTTTTTCATATTCCAAACTCTGTTTCCCCTAAACTGCACAGGCTGCTGCCAAACTCTGCAACAGCACCAATCAAAATCTCAGTTTCAGTCCAGGATTTTTCCCAAACAGTGAAACCTGCATGAGTTCTGAAGACGTCTGCAGCTCAGTGACCTGACAGATGTTTTATAGTGATGTGAAAATGAATGGAAGGATGCTTTATACGTTACCAAACGATGTGAAATTTAATGTGAGCTTCTATACCTCTTACAACTCTTATTAAATATTCATTTTTGTGCATTTTTATTTGTTTTGATTAATATTTTTCATATTTAATTGCATTATTTATTTATTTATTTATTTATTGTGGAAAAATGAGCTAAATGGGGCAACGCTGGTTAGGGGTTAGGGTGTAGGTCCAGAATCAGAAGGTCATGGGTTCAAATTTCAGGTTGCCCTGAGATACCCTTGAGTAAGGTACCGTCCCCATTACCGCTCCCCGGGCGCTTTCAATAGCTGCCCCGTGCTGCATGTGAAAGTGAAAGTGACAACCCTTGTCATTGCGAGGTCACGGCACAGCACACATGAACCACAACGAAATTGGACCTCTGCATTTAACCCATACACACACGTGCAGCAGTGGGCAGCTATTGAAAGCGCCCGGGGAGCAGTGATGGGGATGGTACCTTGCTCAACAGTACCTCAGGGCAACCCACTGGGGTGGGTGTGTGTGGGTGAAATGCAGAGGATGGGGGCAGCAGCGGTCTAGTGTTTAGGGAGTTGGCCCCAGGATCGGAAGGTTGTGGGTTAGATTCCCAGACCAGTAGGTTGCCCTGAGGGACCCTTGAGCAAGGTACTGTCCTCATCACTGCTCCCCAGGTACTTTAAATACCTGTGCCCTGCTGGACGGTGTGTATGGGTAAAATGCCGAGGCTGCATTTCATTGGATTTACTGAGTGTTGTGCCGTGTACTCTCGATGACAACTTGTTGCTTTCATTTTAAATGTCCATAGCTTGCATCTCAAATAATGGTTTTTCAAAACATTTTTTTGGAGTAAAATCTTAACAATGGCTCCAGGGAAGGAGGAAGTAAGAAGTAAAGAGAAGCTTTACCAGCAAGACCACTGGCTC